>APFE031422313.1:20310-47685 GCA_000404065.3 Pinus taeda | reverse complement strand
AATCTCAATGGTTTGCTTGCTGATGAGTTTGTTTCACGAGTCTTAGACGGAGTCTGAAGTCACGCCAGGTAGCTTTCGAAACGCTCTTGCTATGCATAAGCGGAAGTAGATAAATGCTGCTTCAGTCGATCTCCGGTTCGCTTGTGAATACTTGATTTGCAAATCACCCCAGTAAAATTGTTCATTCTAGACCTTTGGATGATTGAGTCTAGAAGTCAATTGGCTGAATTATTTCAATTCTTTTGATCTTCTGATAAACACACTGGCTTCAAAAAGACATACAAGAGCTAATCCAGATTCGAATCCACCTCCTATTTACGAAAATCCAAACTTGATTCGAAAAATCCTCTGTCAAGAAAGCTTGGTGACTCCCGTGATTAAATCCCATTCATGTCCTGCAATTTTTGAATGTCTTGAAGAACTTGCTTTTGATGAAAAGTTTGAACTGTCATTGTTTAAAACCAAGTCTGAAAACGCTCTTGATTCTATAGTTCCAAATCCTGATTTTGCTGCAGCTCTTGAATTTGAAAAACACAATAAATTAATTGACAATTTTATCTTGAGGCACCTTCAGACCGACATCCAAGCTGCAAATCTCGCTGATTTATTAGAAGCCGTATCTGCAAATATTGGATCTATTGTCACGGCATCCACCTCTAGAATTCCTACTGAACTGCTTTCATTCCCACCATCCCTGTGCAACCTATAATTACTTATTCAGAATCTGCAACCAATTCCCCTCCTTCATCCCACATCGCTTCTCCTCCGCATACACCTCCGCATATTCCTCATACTTCAGCTACACCCACTCCACCAACAACCCCTAGACTAAATCCACCTAGAGAAATGGCTGCTCGTTTCACACCTCTTGCTTTACCTCAACAATTGCATGATATGCCCGCAGATTATCAGAGTAAGATTCCTCTTTTTGATGGCACTCCTCAAAGTGTGTCCGCTCAGCAGAACATAGACAGAATGGCAGATTTTTGTGATTTACATGAGATTGATGAAGAGAATGTAACTATGCGATTGTTTGTGCAAATATTCGGAGGAGAGGTAAGAAAATGGTTCAGAGGCTTGGGAGCTAGAAGTGTACCTACATTGGCTGAACTTCATAAACAGTTTCTAGATCGTTGGGAACTTAGAAAAGATCCACTTCAGATCAATGCCGAGTACAACAATATCAAACGCAATAATGGTGAGTCTGTCCAAGACTACATTATCAGATTTAATACAGTTTATAATGCTATTCCGGATGATTTAAGACCATCTAGAAAATCAATTGTTCTTAAATTCTCGGATGGTTTTGACCCGGAGATGGCTTATTCATTACAGGACAGAGATCCACCTACTTTAGAATATATGCAAAAGATCGCCGTTAGTGTTGAGGCAAATCTGAATGATAAGAGAGCACGGTTGAAAGCAGAGAAAAGAGTGACTATAAAGGAAGAATCTACATCAGAACTACCTTGGCTTCGTGAGATGGAAAAATTGTTCAAAAGAATGAACCTTGACAAATCAGAACCACAGATTCGTAATCCAAATTACCGTGGCCAGCAACAACCTCAGTTCAGAATTAAGCAGTGTGAACAAAGAGCACAAGAGCCGGCAGCCCAGTAGCAGATTAAGACTCCTCTTTTGCAGAATTTTGTGAGTCAAGATTCAGATGACGATGCTGATGTAGTAGGGGACCAAAATCACTTCTTTACTCCTGATGATATGCCCATTTACCTCACTGAAGAAGAAGAGTATGGAGAAAGTTCAGGCGCCCGGCAAGATGAATATTTTATCTTAGCAAATGATGCAGACTTAGATGATTACCAAAGAGGATATTTGAATGCCTTGTCCACTCAACAAAAGCAATACTTATTGAGAAACCGAGATGTGCCCATCAATCCAATTCAGAAAAGAAAAGAAGCTACAGCACCAAAGACAGATTCACTGATACCACAGAAGAAAGGAGAGGAGACAATTGATCCCACAACTAGAAAGATATCATCAGCAGAAAGGACAAATCAGGCAAGTATAATCAAGGATAAGAAAGAAGTTCCGGTCAAAGAAGTCGAAAAGTTTTCAACATTTAGTTTGGAAAACGAAATTTCCAAATTAAAAATATCTATTCCTTTGACTGAAATCATGAAAAATAGCAGCTACGGAGGTCAAGTCCCCAAAATTCTAAATTTTGATCCTATGTTTGACACAATGAACGTTGAAGATGATCAGCCAGAATTGATATTTGGGCCAGCATTGGATGGTGAGTCCCCTGATAGTGATGTTCCTCCCTTTTATATCAGTTTGAGATTGCATGAATATGTTTTGCACAATGCTATGTTCGATTCGGGTGCTTCGCACAATTTCATGCAAAGGCGATCATGGAGAAGCTGGGGTTAGACATTACAAGGAATATCATGATTTGTATTCATTTGATTCCAGCCGTGTGAGATGTATTGGGCTCATCAAAGATTTGGTTGTTAGCTTAGACCAAATTCCAGCGAAGAATGTCTTGATGGATGTGGTTGTAGTGGACATTCCTCCACGTTTTGGTATGCTACTTTCAAGATCTTGGGGGGCTAAGTTAAAGGGTACTCTACAGTTGGATTTCTCTTATGCAACAATTCCAGTTTTTGGTCAAATGAGAAAGTTATATCAAGAGAAAAAGATGAAATACATGATAACCAACAAAGAGAAGCCAATCAATCATCCTGTATATTATGTACATACAGATTTGGAATCGTTTGTTTTGTTTGCTGATAGTTTTAATGATCTAGATAGTCAGTTAGTTCAGGCGGACGATATACTAGAGATCACTGAGAATTTTAGAGAGGTTCTGCATAAAGAAAGAAGAGAAAAGCAAACTATCCTGGAGCAATCAGCTAAAGAAAATGGTAGCAAACAGAAAAATCAGAGCCAGTACAATTTCAACACTTAGAGGAGGATGAAGGTGGTCTTTGGACCATGGATTTTGATGGCGCAGTAGGTAGTGATGGTGCTGGTATTGGTGTGTGGATTCGAAGTCCCTTTTCCGCTCAAGACAAAGTTCCAAGCAAGGTGAGAGTGTGTTCCTATAAACTAGCATTTGGCTGTTCTAATAATGAAGCAGAATATGACGCTCTCATTTCTGGCCTTAAGATTCTTAGAAAGCTGAAAGCGAAGAATATTGCAGTCTATGGTGATTCCGAGTTGGTGATAAAGCAAGTTAAGGGTGAGTTTCAGGCCAAGCATCCTTGCATGAGGGCATATCGAAATGCAGTCTTAGATATTTTGAAGTTATTTTCTGATCATACCTTGACATGTGTGCCTCACATACAAAATGGTGTTGCTGATGGACTTGCTAAGGCAGCAAGCAATTTAAAAATTTTGATGAATTCTAGCAACAAGTTTGAGATTCATGTGAAACACCGTCCCACCGTTCCAGACAATCGGCGATGTTGTCAAGTCTTTCAAGATGATGAAGAGATTAATCAGTTTCTGCAAAATAAGGGTAAGTTCAAAGATACCTCCATTGATATAGAACATGATGATGGTAGTGATAATATCCAAGTAAATCAAATGGAAGTGCTGCAACTAAAAGATAACATTATTCCTAAGGGATTGATTCTTTTGGAGGAGCTGTTTGACCAAGATGATGTGGCCCGCAAACCGATATTGAGACCAACTGAAAAAGGTGTTGAAGAGGTAAACATCGGGACAGTTGAGAATCCCAAGATGGTAAAGCTATTAAAGTCATTGTCACCAAAGGTAAAAGCAGAATATGTGAAATTTTTGTCTTTATTTTCTGATGTTTTTGCATGGGATTACTCAGATTTAAAAACATATGACACAAATATCATTCAACATACTATTCCCATTAAGTCAAATCAGAAGCCTTTTCGTCAAAAGTTGAGGAGAATCAATCCGAAGTTGCTGCCATCAATTGAAAAAGAGGTAAACAGATTGTATAAGTCGGGAATCATTGTGCCTATCCGATTTTCAGATTGGATATCAAACTTGGTGCCCGTAAGAAAGAAAACAGGTGAGATCCGTTTATGTATTAACTTCAGAAATTTGAATAAGGTGTCCTTAAAAGACAATTATCCGCTGCCCAAAATGGACCATATATTGCAGCGAGTAGTTGGAGCATCAAGCATGTCACTACTCGACGGCTATTCAGGATACAATCAAATTCTAGTGCATGAAGATGACCGTGACAAGACAACGTTCACCACTCCATGGGGAACATTATGCAAAGATGCCGTTTGGTTTGAAAAATGCAGGAGCCACCTTTCAGCGTGCAACGGACATGGCTTTCGCCAATGCGAAAGATGTATTTTTAGTTTTTTATCTTGATGACTTAACTGTGTTTTCAAATTCTGATGAAGAACATTTGTATCATTTGAAAATTGTCTTCCAAAAGTGTAGAAAATATGGCATTTCGCTGAATCCGAAAAAGAGTCTTTTTGCCATGGATGAGGGCAAACTTCTTGGCCACATCATATCTAAATATGGCATCCGTGTTGACCCTGCACGTGTTGAAGCCATTCAACAAATTGAACAGCCCCGAAACAAGAAAGAAATATAGTCCTTTAATGGTAAACTAAATTTTCTGCGTCGCTTCATTCCAAATCTAGCGGAGCATCTTAGAGAAATCACGAGCATGCTGAAAAAGGACAGTCAGGTAAAGTGGACCGAAGAGGCAGTAAAGTCATTCAATTTAGTGAAGTTAGCTCTTTCTTCAGCTCCTATTTTGATCAGCCCAGACTACATGCAGGATTTTATTTTATTCTCATTTGCTTCTGAGCACACTTTGGCAGCTGTATTAATGCAGAAGAGGGAAGGAGTTGAGAAGCCCATTGCTTTTTTCAGTCGGATTATAATAGATGGAGCATTGAAATATAACATCATTGAGAAGCAAGCACTCGCTCTTGTAAAGGCCTTGAAAGATTTCCGTGTGTATATATTGCATTCCCATATTCTAGCTTATGTTCCTAATGCGACAGTTAAAGATATTTTAGTACAAGCAGATCCAGAAGGCAGGCGAGGTAAGTGGATTGTTGCGTTGTTATAATATGATGTAGAGATTAAACCAACCAAGCTGATCAAAGGTCAAGGACTTTCCAAGTGAATGGCTGAAACGAATTTGCAAGTTCTAGACATAAATTTGATTGCTGCCATGTCTGATGAAGATGAGGAGAATTCATCAGTTCAGGTATCTGAAATGTTTCTTTCCTCTTCTTGGTATGCTGACATTTTATATGTACTTCAGCATTTGTCTTCACCTCCCAGAATGCCTAGAAACAAAAGTAGAACATTGAAATTGAAAGCTGCAAAATTCTGCATACTAGATTCAACATTGTTTTGGAAAGACCCCGGTGGAATGTTATTGAATTGTTTGGTCAAGGAAGAAGCCAAAAGAGTTGTGGAAGACTTTCATAGAGGGGACTGTGGAGGTCATCTATTTTGGAAAACCACAGCAAACAAGATTCTAAGGGCAAGATATTATTGGCCTTCATTATTTTCAAATGTATATAAGGTTGTTAAAAATTGTCACGAATGCCAAATTTTTGAAGGGAAGCAGAAACTACAGCCTTTTCCTCTCAAACCAATTGAAGTCAGCACACCTTTTCAGCAGTGGGGATTGGATTTCATTGGGGAAATTCATCCGGCATCATCAGGACAGCATCGATGGATATTGACAGCCACAGACTAATTCACAAAATGGATTGAAGCGATTCCTACTCGACAAGCTACGGATGCGGTAATTATCTCTTTTCTTGAAACCAATATTTTGTCACGTTTTGGATGTCCAAGTAAGTTAATCACAGATAATGTAGCGACATTTAAGTCAAAAAGGATGATTGAGTTTTGCTATAAGTACAATATTAGCTTGGGACATTCAACCGCAAACCATCCTCAAGGAAACGGATTGGCGGAGTCATCTAATAAATCTTTGGTTAATATCATTAAGAAATTGCTGGAAATCAATAAAAAGGGCTGGCACAAGAAGTTAGTAAATGCACTATGGGCTAATAGTGAGTCAGAAAAAGTCTATTGGCATGTCTCCTTTCGAGTTGGTGTACGGAACAGACACGGTTTTTCCTACTTCGCTCGCTGTCCCGGTAGTCAAATTGCTTCAAGAAGCTGGTAGTGAGGAAGATCCTATGCAGAGAAGGATTAATCAGATGATTCATTTACAGCAGACATGGGAGGAGGTATTTCAAAACACTTGCAAGTTGCAGGAGCACATCAAAAATATTTATGACCGGAAAGCAAAAGCGGACACATTTCAGCTAGATGAGGTAGTTTTGAGGTGGGATGCTCGACATGAAGACAAGGGAAAGCATGGAAAATTTGAAAATTTATGGAAGGGTCCTTACGAGATTGCAGCATATCGTGGCCAAAATGCTTTCCTTCTTAAATAAATGAATGGAGATGAATGTCTTGGAGGGCCGATTAATGGTCAGCTGTTAAAGAGATACTACTTCTGAATATTTTCTGCTCATTTCATCATCATTGTACATATCGTTTTACTTTTGTTTTATTGTACATGTCCACTAACTTCTCATCTTCAATCTGGGGCCCGAGGTGAAGGCTATAATTATGAAAATGGAGGTTAGTTAGTTTAAGTTTATCAAGTCAGTTGTCTCAATATTTTGAGTTTCGAATCTATTTTTGTCAAAGCAGTTTTTGGTTTTTCAGTCCAATTGTCAAGATTTTGTGTTGGAATAATGACTTCATCGCCCAATGGATGAAGGCACTGTCTAGCTCTTACAGAGATCTGCGGTTCTTGGCATCTCCAAGGAGCTACCATCCCCATTGGAGCCAATGTTAGAGTCGGTCTAGTTATCCCTCCATCAGAGATCAAAGCTCTTTCTGCATTTCATGTTTAGGTGTCCCATCAGTTTTGATCAGTTGCATTTCGTTAGGCATGCCATAACTCTGACGGAATGGTTTGTGTCAATCATTCCCGTCATGCTTGGCACTGCTGGTTCAGGTCTATTCATAAAGCTTCAAAGGTCATTTTTGCAAAAGTTTAGGTCTTAGGTCTAGGGTTGGGTCATTTTGTTTTGCAAAGTCCAAAACGACCAGCAGGCCAGAGGGATGTCTTTGATAGATAGTCACTTCAATAATTTTCATCATTGTACAGATAAAGTATGACTTCTCTTCAAAACTCTGTTTTGAAGATAAGTCGTCATCTCATTTTTGTAAAAAATTTTCAAAAATTTCAATCCTTGAAACGTCCAAGCGCAGCCTTGGTCTCCTTTGCCAGAGCATATCACAACTATCCCTGCAAAAAATTATCAAAGAAAATCATTATTTCAACCAAAGTTAAGAAGGAAACCAAAAATGTCAGAGTCTATTAATTCCAAAAAAGTGTCAACGACAAAACATAAGAAAATGGGTTATGGACCAAGCAAAAATCAAAAGGGAGTCTATATGAAGATATTTCACATCATTTTCAACCCATTCCACATTCCAAGAGTGAAGAGCATCGTTCCAAAGCGATCTTGTGAATTTGTATGCAAATTGGAGCATTTCCAGGGTGTGCGGCGCATCAGGTTGGGCGCACGGTGCATCAGGCAACAAAGCGCAGTGGAAAATTGCACGTGCGTGGTGCGTTGGGTGAGGCGCGCGGCGCACTGGGGTTTAAGCCCAAACTTGGTTCGAAAAAACACCAAAATGCCTCCTCTCAGCACAAATTCGCAGGTAGGCTCATATCCATGGCTTATTCTTGGTTTTTGAACGGGTAATGTAAAGGATTTATGATATGTTTTCCCTAGAAAACCAAGTGGAAAACCGTTCTTTGTCCATGAAATTGCTGAAAAGTTTGAATGCAAAAATTGCTCTAGGGTTTCAAAAACTAAATGTTACCAAGGTTATCATTTTTTTCCTACTTCCTTTTGTTTCCCATTCCCCATATTCACCATTATTTTTCCCCAATAATCCCTCATAAAGCCTACACTATACTCCCTCAAATCCTAGCCCCTCACTTCTATTACAAAACACATTATCCCTACCTCATCCCAAAACCCTAAAATCCAAGATTTCCATGTCCCTTCCCTTCTCTAAATTCCTTGTTTTATTTCCATGTTCCCCATTTCCCTAATGGTTTCCCTTTCCTAATATTCCCTTGTACATTTTTGTCCCCTTGGTCACAACATTTTTGAGCAAAAGAAACAGTTTACAGTCAATTTTGCACACAATTGTACATCATCATATATATATTCCAGCTATCTTGTTTCTAAAGACATGTCAAAGACCGAGTCAGTATATGAGTAGGAGTATGATAGTGATTCTACACCAGAGGTAAATGTACCAAATTTGCCACGGAGGTATCACAAAGGTGGCAAAAGTGGTCAACATGTTAGGGAGGAGCCTACTTCTTTGGCTCAATTGCAAGCTTGCCCACTTGCAATGGATTGTTTTCAGCGCCAATCATGTTTCCAATACTGTGAGATGATCTCACAAACTTAGCATCATCGGGAACTAGTCCGTTTATTTGTTCTACATTTACAGGATGGTCATGTAAACCTTGCCGGAGTGAATTTCACCTTGTCATCCGAGACTATTGCTCAGGCCATCGGGATACCAAATATAGGGGAGGAATGGAGCAAACGCCAGCTGCTAGACAGATTTTACTATGAGCCATATATCAAGCCCGGGTATATGAGACACTTGAGCGCAAATTTTCCTTTCAGATTCCTGAAAGATGAGTTTGCACCATTGATGAAACTCATCATTCGGTATTTCAGTTGCGAGGGTATATTCTCGCGTCTCTATGCGTACCATGTCTGTTTGTTGATGCATTTCACAAGGGTACGTATGATGAAAATCCCGTTTTTCATGTGTCGCAACATAGAGAGGATGGTGCCTTTAGTATAAAGGAAGAGCCCAGCACATCAGCATAGGAGCATATATCATTATGCATTGATCAAAATCATAGTGATGCATTAGTTGGCACAACATGGTATTACTTGGGAGGATTTCATGTCCTGTGATTACTTTTCTGCGCTACAACCTCCTCCAGAGATAGTTCACGATGAGGGAGGGCCTTCACAGCAGTTTGAATTTCCTGAGACTGAGCATGTCGATGCTCCAATGTATGTGACATATCAGCGAGGCCACAGGGCCTTATTTGCATCTGCACAACGAGTACTATCTCCACCCGGGGTGGAAGGGGTCTCGTTGACATCATCAGCACAACGAGTATTATCTCCACATCATGTGGAAGGGGTCTCGCCTTCATCTTCAGCACAGGTACAGATTCATGATAGGGGAAAGAGACCCATGTTTGATGAGGGTCCTTCAGGAGGCCAGGACATGGGTATCATTGATGTTGATGCTAGCTCTCCTTGCTCGGAGCTAAAGGAGATCATCCGAGAGCAAAGGGCCGAGAATGAGTCGCTGCAAAAGAAATTGCAGATGGCTAAGTGGGTGATCAACTACTTGGAGCAGTGCAACAAACAACTGGAAGATGAGCATACACTTTATGAGCTGCGGAAGATCTGGGAAGACCGCGAATTGGCCTGAAGGAGACCCGATGATTTGACACCTATTGATCGAGAATCAATGCTCATCTGGGTAAACACTCATTTGGAAAATTTGTTGGTGAAGGCAAATAGAGACAAGGACATGCTTCGTCATATGAAAACTCACTATTGGGCTCGCATGCATGTTTGCAAAGCGAAAATGAAGACCCTAAAGAGGCGTTTGAGCAAAGCGCTAAAGCGACGGAAAAAGCCCGATCCACTGCAAATTTTGGCCGAGGCTTCATTGGCAGGGCACAACACATGATAGAGGGTCTTCACTCTGAATTTGAGCAAAGTTGGAGAAAATTTTGTCATTTTGAAATTTTTGGCTTGCAAAACAAGTTTTTTTGGCTCAACGTGTAGCGCGCAACGCGCTACCCACAAGATGGGGAGGTCCAAATCACAAATGGCTTGTAGTTTCGGATTTGTCATGATGAATTATAGATGCTCAGCCATTGCCAAATCATTTCATCAAGTTCTGGGTGACCAAAAGGCTCAAAAACATCACAAAAATCACCTTTCTGCCACTTTTTGCACCAGCAGGAAGTACTTCCCGGAGAATGCACTTTTGGAGGGTCAAATGGACACCAAATTGGAAAATTCCACTTGGGTTAGAAAGTAAAAATCCAGGGCTTTCCAACAAGCCAACTTGAGCTCAATTGGGATGCCGCAAAGTGCCCCAAAAATAGGTGGAAAGGCGCGCGGCGCACAGGGCTCAGGCGCGCGGCGCATAGGGTTTTTTTGGCACAATTTTCATCCCCAGCTCAGCAAATGAAGCCAGTTTGACCAGTTTTGACTTGTGATGTGATTTTTCACCCCTCTTGATGCAACTAATGAAATGTTATGTTGATTTGACACTTATTTACCTATTCTAGATGATTCATTCACAAAATAGAAAAAATTGAATGAATGAATTGGTTTCCTAGCTTATAGAGGCAAGTTGTTTTGACTGCCTAAATTTTAGTGCTTTGTTTAGAATTGGTTGAAACAACTCCTAGGATGATGAGCTCGACCCTTGGAGGCAAGGGAATGTGTTGGATTTCCTATATTACGTATTTTCTTAGTCATTTTTAGGGTTGGACTCTTGGGAATAGCTTGACACTCTATTTTACATATTTTATCTGCAATTTTGGCAAAGGAAGACCAGGGTTTTGCAGCACTATTTGGGATTCATGTGGCTTTATGTGTTGATGGTGTGCTTATTTCAGTATTTGTAAGTTGTTTATGTGGATCGCTTTCCTGTTCTTATCTTCTGCAATTGAACAAATGAAGTGTTAACGTAGAATCCATAATTTGCTATGCTCTGCCTTTAAGTTTGTTTAATTTTCCATGTTTTCATCCGTTTAGGGAGAATCCTTGAAAGTTTCTTGCTCTCCTTAACCTCTCACCAGTCAGATCTATTTATTCAATCACTTTAAAGGCATCAAAACAATCGCCTATCTTGCCCCAAGCAGACCTCTGCAAAAACTGTGCCTCATCCCCGCACCCAAAATTGCCTTTCTCTTGAATTCAACAAAACCTCAAAAAATCAATCTCAAAGTCCTTGTACTTCATACCTAGCCTAAAATTAGTCATCAATTCAGTCATCTCGACCTCATTGATTATATTTTTCCGAGATTGACCCGGAGAGAGCTCTCTCCTGTCCTCGTAGGGCTAGCTACGAGGTTGAGCGTGGTTTGATGTAGCCTTGAGTTTTACCTTATTTCAGCCTAAGGTAGATTTGAGCGTTAACATAGTGAAGGAAAACAGAGAGAAGGACATGCTTCATCATATGAAAAATCACTATTGGGCTCGCATGCATGTTTGCAAAGCGAAAATGAAGATCCTAAAGAGGCGTTTGAGCAAAGCGCTAAAGCGACGGAAAAAGCCCGATCCACTCCAAATTTTGGCCGAGGCATCATTGGCGGGGCACAACACATGATAGAGGGTCTTCACTGCGAATTTGAGCAAATTCGAAGAAAATTTTATCATTTTGAAATTTTTGGCTTGCAAAACAGGTTTTTTTGGCTCAACGCGTAGCGCGCAACACACGACCCATAAGATGGGGAGGTCCAAATCACAAATGGCTTGTAGTTTTGGATTTGTCATGATGAATTATACATGCTCAACCATTGCCAAAGCATTTCATCAAGTTCTGGGTGACCAAAAGGCTCAGAAACATCACGAAAATCACCTTTCTACCACTTTTTGCACCAACAGGAAGTACTTCCTGGAGAATTCACTTTTGGAGGGTCAAATGGACACCAAATTGGAAAATTCCACTTGGGTTAGAAAGTAGACATCCAGGGCTTTCCAACAAGCGAACCTGAGCTCAATTTGGATTCTAGGAAGTGCCCCAAAAACAGGTAGAAATGCGCGCGGCGCACAGGGCTCAGGTGTGCGGCGCACAGGGCTCAGGCATGCGGCGCACAGAGTTTTTTTGGCACAATTTTCATCCTCAGCTCAACAAATGAAGCCAGTTTGACCAGTTTTGACTTGTGATGTGATTTTTCACCCCTCTTGATGTAATTAATGAAACATTATGTTGATTTGACACTTATTTACCTATTCTAGATGATTCATTCACAAAATAGCAAAAATTGAATGAATGAATTGGTTTCCTAGCTTATAGAGGCAAGTTGTTTTGACTGCCTAGATTGTAGTGCTTTGTTTAGAATTGGTTGAAACAGCTCCTAGGATGATGAGCTCGACCCCTAGAGGCAAGGGAATGTGTTGGCCTGCCTATATTATGTATTTTCTTAGTCATTTTCAGGTTGGACTCTTGGGAATAGCTTGACACTCTATTTTACATATTTTATCTGCAATTTTGGCAAAGGAAGACCAGGGTTTTGCAGCACTATTTGGGATTCATGTGGCTTTATGTGTTGATGGTGTGCTTCTTTCAGTATTTTTAAGTTGTTTATGTGCATCGCTTTCCTTCTCTTATCTTCTGCAATTGAACAAATGAAGTGTTAAGGTGGAATCCATAATTTGCTATGCTCTGCCTTTAAGTTTGTTTAATTTTCCATGTTTTCATCTGTTTAGGGAGAATCCTTGAAATTTTATTGCTCTCCTTAACCTCTCACCAGTCAGATCTATTCATTCAATCACTTTAAAGGCATCAAAACAATTGCCTATCTTGCCCCAAGTAGACCTCTGCAAAAACTGTGCCTCATCCCCGCACCCAAAATTGCCTTTCCCTTGAATTCAACAAAACCTCAAAAAATAAATCTCAAAGTCCTTGTACTTCATACCTAGCCTAAAATTAGTCATCAATTCAGTCATCTCAACCTCATTGATCATCTTTAGCCGAGATTGACCCGGGGAGAGCCCTCTCCTATCCTCATAGGGCTAGCTACGAGGCTGAGCGTGGTTTGATGTATCCTTGAGTTTTACATTATTTCAGCCTAAGGTAGATTTGAGCGCTAACATAGTGGCGACCATACTGGGGAAGAACTGGTTTGCTTGTTAGTGTTATTTGATTTATAGCTACAGATGGAGTCTGAAGTCACTCCAGGTAGCCTTCGAACTGCACATTGCTTTGCGAGTGCATAGTAGATAAACGTTGCTTCAGTCGATCTCCGGTCTAGCTTGTAATCGTAACACTTAACTTATAAATTGCCCCAGTACATGTATTGAGTTCAGATCTGATTGTTGATGGTGGAAAACGGTCAGACATCGCAACGCTGAAATCCTTCACCTGGCGACTTCACTCACTGAAAACTCCAGAAATCAATGCTTCATGGCGACCTCACTGTTGATGGACCGGATTGCAAGAAGATATGCTCCCATGAGCCGAGACCACATCCCAGGTTTCCCAAATAAGATGCCCAAGGTGGATTGGCTTCAGAATTTGCCTATATTCAGAAATGAGGAAGGTAATGACGCTGCTCTTCATCTGGTGAAATTTCACATTCCTGAAGACTGTTTGATGAAAATGTTTATGGCTACTTTGGAAGATGAAGCTCGATCCTGGTATGAAAGTTTGCCATCCGCTTCCATTTATTGTTTAAGGGATTTTCATACCGTGTTCTTTGAAAAGTATAAAGAATCATATCCATCCTTGATTTTAGTTCAGAACTATTGTAGCCATGTACATAATTTCATTGAAGATCTAGAGAATTTTTATGGTGATAATGATTTCATGGATGGAGAAATCATGGAAGCTCTGTATGAGAATCCATTTCAGCAACATGAAGAGAACCTAGAGGATACCCATCAAGATGATCAGGAAATTTTGCAGCAGAATCAAGATCAACAGGTTGAAGATGGCCACATGGCTGAAAATGATGAAAGGGAGAATATTATTTCAGATCTGGCCACAGAAGAAGACAGCATGTCGAGAACTCAAGTTTCAATTGCCAATTTTGATAATGACGAGCCAGCTGTTTTACATCCGGATTCAGATTGTAATGACCAAGCATACCTTGTACTGAATCCTGAAAAGGAGAGTTTTGCTGACAGAGTTTTTGATTCAAATATTCTCATGCTATCATAACAGAGCCTTCATAAACAGGTAATCCAATCAGTTAATGAAAAGAAAGATGGGATCTTCATTCAAGTAAGTGAAACAGTTCCTCTGGATGAATTTCAGGTAAATGCTAGAAATGTCATGTTTGGGTATCAAGAATCAGCTGAAGTTTCTTTTCTCATGATTGATGAATGTAATGAAAATCTAGTTGTCCTATCATATGAAGATGACCTATCATATTTTCAGACTGTAGAAGATCAAAACATACAGGATTACCTTTCAGATTCTTCATATGTTTCATGTGTTGAAATGTTTTTACAAGAGGAGATCTGCTCATCTACCTGTTCAGAGTTTTTTGAAGCCCAGGAGCATATTGTTACTGAAGTACATGATGAAGATAGATCAGAAGCAGGAGAAAAAGACATCTTGTTCTTTCAGCAGGAGGTAAATCTTCATGTCTTTCAAGATCCTCTGGCAAGTTTGTTGTAGCCAACACTGAAGGTGTTTATTGCAGTGCTCAGTGACGAAGGAGACCATGGTCAACTATGTTTTTGGATGCCCAGGGATAGGTTTGTATTGGTTACCAGAAGATCTGATAGGAAGAATTAGTCAAGAAGCCATCTTCTTGATTGGTTGCATTGGCATTTTGATATAGTTTGAGGATATATTGTTTTGTAAAGAAACACAGGTGGCCAGGTGCTGCCACCAAGCTTTGAGTTTTAAGTTTCAGGTCTTAGTATTTGTTTTAGTACAGTTTGTCGAGTCAGTTTTTCCGTCATTCAGATTTACAATTAAGTCGGTTTGAGTCCATGTTTCAGTCAATAAATGACTTGGAAGTCTCGTGTTGTCTGTTGAAATAATGACTCCATTGCCCAATGGACGGAGGCACTGTCTGCTCTCGCAAAGCTCTGCGGTTCTTGGCACCTCCAAGGAGCTACCATCCCCATTGGAGCCAATGTTAGTGTCAGTCTTTCCAACCTTCCTCCAGTGATTAAATATGCTCTTACAAAGTGGTCTCAGAGTGTCAAGGTCAAATTTTGTCATTTCAGAGAGTCTTCAAGCAAAATTTGGTCACTAGGCATTAGGTCTAGGGTTTGTTTTCACTCCTTTCAAAATTGTCCAAATGTCGGTCCATGTCACCATTCAGCTGAGTCTATCATCATTCAGAAGGTTTTTATCATCATGTCAGGTTCCATTGGGTCATTTTACACCTTGTTCTTGCTTCAGTTGTGCCTAGGCAAGGTTCATTTCCCTCTCCTAGGGTTTTGAAGGAAATTTCTCTTGAATGGTCAAAGCATTAGCTAAACTTGTATCCAGATGTTCATACACCTTCCCCTATCCTTCATGTACCTTATCAAACACTTCCCATCACTGAGATCCCCCAAATTCCTCATTTTTGCACAAATCCTAGTTTCTTGCTACAACCTGGCAATTTTCTAGGTTGGGCCTGTGTTTTTCCCTTTTGGACTCCTTCCCCTCGCTCAATCTTCTAGATTCTACTTTTCCCTGCTTCCTAACATCCCTCCCTACTTCCAAAAATTTCCCCAAGAATTTAGAAGCTACTTATCCCCTTCATTTCGCTTCATCTTGACAAAATCCCTTGTTTCACACATCGGGATACGTTTCACTCAAAAGATGTTTCAGAGAAATCAAAGATGAATTTTGAAAAACAGAGAGAGGTTTTTGTCCAAAACAGGCCAAGGAAGCAACACCTCCTTCAATGTTCACACAGGTGTCATGGGTTTAGAGAAATGTCAAAAATACAATCACCTCGGGAGAATTGATGCACCTCTGAAGTGACCTTGGTACAATCAAGTTTTCTCCTAGCGTGGTTGGCCAAATAACTTTCTTGATGCATTAAACGATAACTAGACAAACATATCTTTCCAATGAACTATCATGAGATCAATTTGGAGTTGAGGAAGGCATTCCAAATTTGACTGCAACAGCACTCTCCCTTGAGGCAGCCTCATTTGGCACATTTTGACCAGTCTTGGGAGAATTGATTTTTGATAAGGAAAATAAACTCAAAATTTACAAATTACAGTTGGATTGGAAAGTAGACTCAACTACCTTTCCAACGAGCTATCCTGCGCTCGATTTTGACACCAGGAAGGCCTCCAAAAGCCTCATGAAAAATGAACTATGTAGCTGGGTGCGCGCGCCGCATTGGGTAAGGCGCATGGCGCATCAGGGGCGCGCGGCACATCAGGCACGAAAACGCAGTGTAAAAATACACGCGCTCGGCGCACTGGGTTTTAAGCCCAAAATTTGCTTGGAAAAGCATCAAATTTCCTCCTCTCCACACAAACTTGCAGGTAGGCTCATATTCACTACTTGTGCTTGGTTTTTGAAAGGTTAATGTAATGGGTTCATGATATATTTGCCGTAGAAATCCAAGTTGGAAAACCCTCCTTTGTCAATATAAAAAGTGCTGTAGGGTTTGGAAACAGTGTGTTACCAAAGTTGTATTCTTTCTCATTTCCCTTTGGCATATTTTGCACTTGAAGACAAAAACATCAAGCCTTCATTCCTGATTTTCAACAAATCAAACATACACTTGGCATAGAGATTTTTGGTCAAATTTTCACCTTCCAGCTCAGAATTTCGGCCAGTTATGACTAGTTTCACCTCTTGATGTGGTGTTTGACCCAGCTTGATGTAATTTGATGTGTATGATGTAATTTTGGCACATTTTTACTTGTTCTAGAGGATTCATTCACTAAAAGGTGAAAATTAAATGAATGAATCAGTTTCCTAGCATATAGGGGTAAGTTGTTTGGCTACCTAGATTTCAGTTCCTTGTTTAGAATTAGTTCAAACAGCTCCTAGAATGATGAGCTCAAACCTAGAGGCAAGGAAAGGGTTAGGATGGTCTACATGATGTAATTTCTCAATCATTTTCAGAGGTTGGAATCTTGGGAATAGCTTGACACTCTATTGTACATATTTTATCTGCAATTTTGGCAAAGGAAGACCAGGGTTTTGCAGCACTATTTGGGATTCATGTGGCTTTATGTGTTGATGGTGTGCTTCTTTTAGTATTTGTAAGTTTTTTATGTGCATTTCTTTCCTTCTCTTATATTCTGCAATTGAACAAATGAAGTGTTAAGGTAGAATCCATAATTTGCTATGCTCTGCCTTTAAGTTTGTTTAATTTTCCATGTTTTCATCTGTTTAGGGAGAATCCTTGAAAGTTTCTTGCTCTCCTTAACCTCTCACCAGTCATATCTATTCATTCAATCACTTTAAAGGCATCAAAACGATCGCCTATCTTGCCCCAAGTAGACCTCTGCAAAAACTATGCCTCATCCCCACACCCAAAATTGCCTTTCCCTTGAATTCAACAAAACCTCAAAAAATCAATCTCAAAGTCCTTGTACTTCATACCTAGCCTAAAATTAGTCATCAATTCAGTCATCTTGACCTCATTGATTATATTTTGCCGAGATTGACCTGGAGAGAGCCCTCTCCTGTCCTCGTAGGGCTAGCTACGAGGTTGAGCGTGGTTTGATGTAGCCTTGAGTTTTACCTTATTTAAGCCTAAGGTAGATTTGAGTGCTAACACATGTCACCACTTCAAACTCATCATTTTGAATTTAAGGGTCATTATGAATGATAATTTCAAAATTCAAAGAAGTTGGCCACTCTCATCATCTTAGTTTTCTTGCAAACCCTTGAAACAAAATTGTGTTCGACAAAAAGCTTTGGGAATAATTCACCAAGGATTTCTTCATCCATCATTCAGGCAAGGCTTATCATTGTCGGAAACCGAGGCTGATCAATGGAGTCTCAAAACACGTTGGTTTTGTTATAGGAACTCAGAAGAAAAGATGACGGAGGAAAAGAAACACCACAGGTCTGGCCATTGTTTGAGAACTAAGCTAGAAAACACTAAGGTCCTAAGCAGAGACAAAGCAGTTGTAGAGGCCTTCAAGAAAGTAGGGTGCTAGAAGTTTTCTAAAAAATTGCAAGGAGGGCATACCCAAGTAACCAAAGAGTTTGCACTTCATTTTGATGGTTTAAAGACAAAGGTTGGAATGCTTAATATGCAAGTTTCTCCAGAGGTTATAGCGTTGGTGACTGAAATTCCTAGGGGACAAGAGGCCTGGTTCAAGAACTTTAGATTCAACATGGAACCATGCAATGTGTTCCTGAAGCCATAGTTTTCAGAAACTAACTTAACCAAAGCAGTTCCCAAAGACTACATCAAGGACAACTACACCGACCTCCTCTTCAACATTCAACATTATTTCAGATATGAAGGTAGATATCAGAAGATCTATTCATATCATTTTAAACTTCTTTTACATTTTACTGTTATGATTTCTCTAGATTTTGCTTACTTCTTATTTCGAAAGATACCTAAGATGCAGATAAAGTTCAGCTAAAGTCCCAAGGGTGTGAGACTTCCCTGTTTCATCATGGCCTAATTAAATTAATAGTGTTACATAAACTCAAAAGGGTAAAAAAAGATTGGTCTTCATTTTTGTTTGTATGTGACTTTGGAACAGAAAAACAAGGTGAAGGTACTAGCTCTAGGGTCAAAGAAACTTCATCAGCAGAAGCTAGCAGGTCTGCAATGACTAGGGCAAAATGGTTTGCTAAATTAAAGCCAAGGAAGCAGGTGAAGGAAAAAGAAAGCAAAACCTCAACAGCTAAAAGTCCAGTAGTCATTCTTGAAACTCCTAAGTCTACCAAGGGAAAGATATCTGAGCTTAAAGGAGAAACACCAAAATGGTCATCCAACAAACCAGTTCAAAGGAGACTTACTAGGAGCCAGATTGTAAAGGAAAATGGGAAAACAATGATTTCAGGAGAAGGTTCAAGCTTGAAGGGTGACTTAAGCAATATATTAAGGGCCATTGACATTACAGAATCCCCTTTGGTGCAGGCATATGTAACAGAAGTTGATCAAAGGAAGCCGAAGAAGGTGAAATCCTCCAAAAAACTGGAATTTAAGAATGAGGTTGCAACTTTTATTTTCAAACCCAAAAAACCCTTAACTCGGTAATCCAAGAAGATGCAGGAGTCCAATATTGAATTGGAGAGAATAGAAGAAGCCTTTGTTGTTCAAGAAGAGTTAGAATTACCTTCTTCAAGACCTAGAGGAGACAAAAACACGATTCCTGCTACTCAAACACAAAGGGCCAGTTATGAAGTCATGGAAACAAGGATAGAAGCTGCCAATAATGAGATTTCTAAGTTAAGGGCAAGAGCAAGAGAACATGCAGGTGAAAAGGCAAACTTCAAAAGGATGAAGGCTCTATGGGAGGCTAAAAGAGTGCCCAAAGAAGCCAAATTTGTCCTGGACTGTCCTTGTAATCAAAGAAGCCAAATTTGTGAGAAAAATTAATACTCAACTCAGAGCTAAAAACAAGGGATTGAAGAGGAAAATTGAAGATTTGGAAATACAACTAACCACTCTGGAAAATGGGTCTACAACAATGATGAAACAAGGTGTTGAAGAAAGGCAGTGAAGGAGATGTATTGAAATAGTTTGTGGCACATAAAAGGATTTTGGCATATAAAGGAAGAACAACTACAAAGAAGAACATCTATGAAAGGATGTGATTTTTATTTTTGGTTGATACATCAGTCTTCTCAAAATTTTGATGAAAAGCTCCCAAACCACTGATTTTTGAAGGCCGTGTTGAAAAAGAACACACACAGCAGTTTCGTAGCGCACTACTAAACTGTTGAAGATGATCATTTGGCCCTTATAGATGCATTGTGAAGGGAATGTTGGATCAATTCCAAGTTTTGAAGTTTCTAATGGATATGGGCTTAAGTATAATCTTTTTGATGGTAGGGATGTAGGTAGCAAAGCTTCAAGGAGTACTCGATAGGTAAAATGAAGACTGTGCTACGAAAACAGAGTATTTTCATAAGCACAGTCATGTTTTCATTCATATGCTGGAGTTCCCTTTTGCACAGGTGGAAAACGATGTTTCAACAAAAGTATTAATGCATGACACCTATAGACCAGCAGAAATTTGTTTGAAGATAAACACAAAGGGTTAAGGGCCTAAAAAAGAGGAACTCTGTCTCCTAATTTTTAGGGCAGTTAAGGCATAATGTAACAGGTTTTGCAACAACATCATGGTCATCATCAAACTCGAGGACAGGGTTGGAGGCTGATTAAATAGTGTATTAAAGACTCAGATAAGGGTGTTGAAGGCTTGTTTTAGGAGTTTTAGTCCTATTTGTATTAGGACTCTTAAAGGACAGCTAGTTGTCAAGTTGTAATTAAATAGTTTTTTTTTTGGAATAGATAGGTGTCTAAGATAGGAATTCGAATTCCTCCAAAGGTGGATGATAGTATCCAATGATGTAAAGTTCTATATTAAGCTTGAAGATCGAATTCTTCAAGGTTGGAAATTTGATTAGCAAAGGAAATATTGTGTTATTGTAAAAAGCTATGTTTTTGTGTACTTAATACAAAGATCAGTTTGATTACTCAAGATTCACAAAGAGTTTATATATTTGATGTTATTATCACTTTATTCAATTACTTATTTGTAGTGGTATGAGCTTGTGATACTTAGAATTCAATGGAAAATGCTCTAACTTCCTTCACATGCTTGTAAACTATGTTGTTTCATTGTGTTACTGTTTTATTCATAAACCTACACTCTAAGTGCCTTGACTTCCATGTCTTGATGATCATGCTATTTTGTTGAAGACTATTTTGACTCCATAGCCCAATAGATATTTGCTAATCATAGTTTCAACCAGCCAACTAGTTGTACTTTTGATTCATTTTGTTCCTAGAGTTAGCCATCTAATCATTAATCAAAAACCCTAAACCTAGTGAGAGAGCCCTCTCAGGTTTAGGAGGTTAAGTCTCAACCAAAAGATTGGTTTGAAAGAGTTACTCAAATTTTGCTTGGTCAGCAGCTTATCAAGGTCAGATTTTGTGATAACATTTCAAATGACAAAACCTCCTTTCTATATATAGGAGTCTAAGGGGTCACAATATAACCAAAGCCGACCTAACAATAATAATATAAAGGCACAAAAAGAACAATAGTGGGATTCTATGGGGCATGATATTAACAATATGGGGATAATAGGGGCACAAAAATAACAATAAGGGATACGATGACAATAGTAATGGGGGAATCACTAGTTTTATAGGGACCTAACACCAGCCTATGTCAATAATGCTCCCAGCGTAATACATGACGCATCCACATGCACATGAAATTCCTTCTTCCAATTCGAGAAGACTAGGATTTGCGCGGTGACCATTTTCTCCTTTAATATATCCAGACTTCCCTAACATTCTTCATCCCAACATAACGTAGCATCCTTCTTTAGAAGCTTTTCCATTGGCACGGTAATCTAGGCATAACTCTTGATGAACTTCCTATAGTATCTAGTATGACCCAATGTTGCGTGTAGTTGTTTAACACTCCGTACTGCCTCCAAATTGATTATAACCATGATCTTAGTAGGGTCCACCATTAATCCTTGTTTACATACCACATAACCTAGCAAGATTCCGAAAGGAACACAGAACAAACATTTCTTCAAATTTAGCACGATCTGATACCTCCGTCATGTATCCAAGATCAAGCATAGATTATGCACATGGCCTTTTACTAGTCCAAACATCGTCCAATCATCAAAGTATACCTCCAAAAATTTAAGAATGAATTCCTTGAACGTCACGATGACTACTTGAGAAAATATAGCCAGTGCATTCTTAAGTCCAAAAGGCATTATAGTATACTAAAAGCATCCCCATACAGTGGTGAAGGTCATCTTACTTTTGTCTTCAGGTGCAATCTTAATCTGATTGTACCCAGAGAACCCATCCGTGAATGAATATGCTTGTTGCCCACCAACATTATCCAATACTTCATCTGTGAAAGGGGTTGGAAAAGCGCCATGCACACAAGAATCTTTCAGCTTCCTGAGATCTACGCATATCCTTGTTTCATCTTTTTGCTTCTTTTCCTAAAATACCACTGGGCTCACCCAATTAGATTCATCTATCGGTTCAATAATACTTTCTTCAAGCATTTTATCCAACTTTAAGTGAACCATTTCTTTATACTTTGGATCAAGGTGATAGGGCCTTTGCTTAAATGGCTTCACGTCCGGTTTGAAGGTAATATTCATGACTCCCAAGTCTCCTATTATTCCTTTCAAGTCTGAATCCTTTGTAGGGAACAAGTCCTGAAACTCACGGAGCAACTCAACGATCTAATCTACCGTGGCATCATCCCAGTTGTCCCCAATCTTTGCAAATTTCGGCTCTGCTTCCATGCCAATGTTCACTTGTCTAGTCTTCAGTGGCGTGGTGATATCTGCATTCTCTATTTGCAGTCCCTCAACTTTGTGGTGACCTTCTATTTACGGTATATTAATGTTCCTTGGATCCTCATCTTCTTGTTCTGCGGTGACATTGTAGCACTCCAGCACATGGCACAGTTGGGTGGTCCAATATGGTTGAATCAAATCCAAAGGATCTTACGGTATTCTGAAGATTGCTAACTTGATCTCCTGCAAGCCTCATCAATACATTTAAATCCATCCTCAAAGTTGAATGTCATCAAGAATCCCTATCACAAAACATCCCACTCTTCAGTGTCATGGCAGAGCTCTGCTTCCAAGTACCAATTCATTGGTATTACATCCAAAGTATGAAAGAACAAATGCACCCACTCAAGTGTGGCTTTGCGCCATAAAATTTAGTCCATTTTGGCAAGTAATTGCGTGGATCATTCCTTCCATCATATTTTTTTTTAATCAAACTTTCAGGTTACCAAAACGCAATCTCATCATCTTTTTATACATGTGCCATTCATCAAAACTATCTTTGTGCGTACCCCACCATCTTGCAGGCATAGCATGCATCGCCAAATCCAAGACTTGGAAGTGATGCCTCTCTAGCAATTCCCTTTCAAATGCATCCAAAAATTTATCTACATCAGTTAAACCATCATAATAAGGTAAAATTCTTACCTCTGACAATACAAAACACAACGATTTAGTCATCATGTTACAACATAGTGTAGATACTTCGTGTAATCGATTCTGCCAATGTTCCAACTCCTCATCTGAATCTGATGTGTAGGAATTTTCACGGTCCCATGAAATACATACATCAACTATCGGATTCACCCAATCTTGATCTCATGTAATTATCTTATAAATCTGGTCCAAATCATCGTCACTTTCATAATCGCGGACTGGTTCAGTATAGCACAGTCCTTCAACAGGGTCCAAAGGTACTACTACATGGAGAGATTTCCTTTCAAATGACATCGCACACTTCTTCAAATTGATCACCCCATTCATGTCAATGGCCCAATCGATCCCAAGGAGTGCAAGGTAGGGATTGTTGTCATCCACAATCTCTATCACTTCGAAATCAGCCAACGTGCTCATGCCTTCAATATCTACTATTACTCCTTGCAATCTTCCCATGTGGATAATATTTTATTGATTTTCCATCCTTAATTGAATTGGAGACCACTATAGCATAGGTCTCCCCGTTCTCTCCCACATCTGTTTAGGCAAAACAATCACATTTGACCCCAAATCCAAAATAACTTGATCCATATCATATTCTCCTATTTGTGCAGTGAGACTCATCTCACGCCTTGTTCTTGCCTTATGCTTACCAATTTTTCTGACTACGCGCGATCCCTTAGGAGAATTTTCTTTTCTGGCACATTTATTTATCAGCTCCTGTAATCCTGTCATAGCATTTATATCATGCAACAACTTCACGTAGATCTCCAAGAAAGTAGTAAGCATAGAGGGGTCCATTTCTTTGGATAGCTTATCCTGACTTCCTGAGGTAGAAGCCTCAATGAAGATTTTCTTTGCTTCCTTGAACATTTCCTTCGCGCACTCCAAATCAAACACTACCTCCTTTTCTGGATCTTTGTGGACCCACTCACTCTCTTTAGGCTACTTTCCTTTATCTTTGCTAGTCGTCATTCCACTTCGCAACACAATATTCACATTAGGGTCCTCTTTGCGGGGTTCGACCCTCATCATCTACAGGTTCTAGTTAGATTGTTGAGGTTGTGTCCCCTTTTCCTGCATCTTAGCTATTAATACAAGGTAGTCTTTGATTGTGTGATCAGACTGAGTACAGTATTTGTACAATAGGCACGTCATGTTTTTACACTCTCGTGCATAGTGTCCTAGTACTATGCAATTGTAAAAAATAACCTATCCTCGACCTCTACCAGCTCCTCCTCTACCTTAGCCTCATCCACATCCATGATATCCTCCTCGCGCTCCCCTAGCGCCTTGATCTGGGAGCCGTGTTTCTTCCTGCACCTAATATGTGGGGATTTTATCCATAATTAGCTCATAGCTATAGTAGCTACACTCATCATGAGCCACCAATTTACATAAGTTGCAGAAGAGTTGTTGCAGTGTTTGTACAAATTTCTGCAGCATCTGACAATTGTTTGTCACATGTTTTCTAGCTACTTGATAGATAGCGCACAACAGTGCATTCCCTATACTTGGCCCCACTTGAGCTTCTAACCTTAAAGGAATCAACCCTCATCTTGGAACATAATTCGTGAAAATTGGGCAGTGATATTTGTCATGTCCCTGACTTTTGCATTTCAGACACCACACTTCTTCGTGCACCTCTAGCCGAGCCTCTCTATCCTTTTTTAGTCTTTGGAACTCTAGGCAAAGGTTTTGCAACTCCACATGAATCTGTTGAACTCCCAAAGCAACATTGTGGATCGAAGTCTCATGCAATCTCATCACAATCTCCAGGGCTTCTTCCTAGGTCCCAATTTTTGCTGTGATATTGCAACCCTTAGATGAGGCAATAACGAAGCTACAAACCATTCACAGTGCTGCCCATTTATAAGATTCATATTAGCTTTGAAAATCTGGCATTTCAATCTCTGATCCAGCTCCCATGATGTTTCACCAGGTCTCATCATAATTTCCTTGAATCCAACAACCGATTGCACTTCAGATTTGGGTCTACTGAATTCCTTATTCAGCGTTGTCTGAATGTCTGCTAATGCAATGGTCGGGTTATCGTTATAGTACTTAATGTACCATGTTAGTGCGTGATTCTGTAAAGCAGTAAACAACATTTCTTTCCTCTTCTAATCATCTGTAATATTCTTTGCTTGCCACATTGCCTTCGTAATGAACTAGAATTGGTCCAGGACATCATTTCCCAAGCCCCTGAAAACAAACATTTTCACTGTATTCGCCATATTGAATGGTGGTGGAGATGGTGGCGGTGTGGGTGATGGTGTATGTTGTGGAGGTGAAGATGGAGGTAGTGTGGGTGGATGGGGTATTCACGAGAACCCTTGCCTTATTAACTAGACAACACTCTGTGCTGAAGCCTGTGCTGCTCCTTCGTCATCACTCAGAGGAGGTTCAAACAACGGGTTATATTCGGGGCTTGTTCTTCCTCTATCGCTAGAGATATTTCCACTTTGCATAGCCCCAAACATTAAGGTAATTGTATAACCCACTTTTCACACAAGAGAATCTTAATCCAAGTATTCAAAGACTTGAGATACTTACCTTGCAGTCCCTTGAAGAAGTGTCATTTTGCTTCGTTGTAGTTGACCAAGGTATCGACCGTGAATTCTATAACAAATCCTCCTATGATGTGATCAATCCAGTGATTGACAGCACGTGCGATCTTATCTTCAGAAGCTTCCAATCTCTACACTAACTCTGAGGTTCACACTATCAGACCATTAAGCCTCCACCTTCCTTGGTCGCCTGCCAATTTAGCAATGCACTCGTATAGTTCAATCGGGAAGGAACAAAAGAATATTTCATGTATCTCTGTGTATAGATATTTGTTCAACCACTATTCTTTTGTCAATCACAGATTTCTATTTTTGTGTGCCACAAATTCGTGGATCTTTCTATCTATCCAATCCTCAATTCCCTTCTTAGTTGGATTCCAGTGATGCGACATCAAACATCTTTTTATGCAGGTCTTGGTCCTAGAAATAGATCCATTTTTCAGCTTAGTGGGTCGTGACCCAGGTTCAGAGTTAAGTTTAGCCAAACAAATACCTACACACTGGCCCTTTCGGCATCAATCCATGGGGCGTGGAATGAAGTCTCACCCGAAGCAGTATGGGGGGATGCTGGAACCAAGTTTCCACACCCAGAGATTAGTGTAACGTTGTTTTATGCCCTAACTTTGCCTTCGTGTAGATTGATAATCTCTTTAGGGCTTATCGATATACTTCTCTTAATCAACCTGTAGACCTTCACGAAGGTCTATGACTACCTTTCGCAGACCCTAAACAAGTGAATCAACCCCTTATGCGCCTCTGTAATTACTCCTACTTTTTTACTTACCCATATCAGCTTAAGTATATGATAACTTTAACATGAATTAAGATATCCTTCACGTAAACAGATATTATTACTTGCATTCATATAACAATATAAAACATGAAGGATGACGCATCAATAAAGTATTAGTTCATAAACCCATTATTCATCATAACATAATCACATTCATTCATAACATAAGGAAATAGAAAAAACACAGATATTTCTAGAAGAACCCATTTATTGATACTTCAGTTCTTCTTACAGACTCAATACTACCCTGCGCACTCAGCTGTAGGGGTATATTCACTCAAATGCAGGGGTCTATGCACTCAACTACAGACTCTACTCTAGGCCTCTGTGCACTTAGCTATATAGCCTCTCTTCTATTTTAAGACTCTTCGCTCTTCACTTCTACTGACCCATTACATTCATATTCATCATCATGAACTACTTAGCTACCTTAGACTCTCTAAGAATCTCTTTCTTATACAATCCCATGGTCTGCGGACCATGGGTAGATCTACAAAAGCCAACACAATTTACATAATTTAAGGGTAAAACCCTTTATGATACTTTACCATCTATGTGGTTCGCGACCACAACTTGCAAAGACTTTACATTTTACATAACAAAACTTGGGATTTCTTCCCTAAAAATTGGGCTTTGCCCGAAAATTGACCCTAGGGGTCCCTGTCCCAACACCTCCCATTCCCACGGCACTGGGGGCAACGATCTCATTCCCACAGTACAATGGAGTAGTTCTCCCGTTCCCATAGCACAAGGGGGAAGTTCTATCGTTCCCACAATACCCTCTCCAAGTAGTATGGTCACTTCCTTTTATTGAAGTTGACTAGCAAGATATCATCTTCCTCCTCATGTGCCCTTCCAGATCATAGTACAAGTTTATAATATGATAGTACTTGACACATTATAGATGAAGGTGTGCCTATTAGTATTTTTTCCTCAACTAATTAGCAAGCTTTCAGTTCTCCACAACTTGTGCTCGTGACCTAGAATCTTTTGGCCTTTAACAAAGGAACCAGTCAACCATCAAGGATCCTTCCTCGGTTTCCTATTACTTTGGGAGGAAAGATTGTCTAT
>APFE031422313.1:0-16035 GCA_000404065.3 Pinus taeda | reverse complement strand
ATATATATATATATATATATACAAGTTTAACAAGAATACTTATTTTTCCTAAAAGAAAATATTTTTATTTTCCTTAAAGAGAATATATGAGCCTATCCTATAGGGGAATGATGACAATTTTGAAAAATTGTCAAAATCTAGGTATGGAAACTTGCTTTCTAAAATGCCCATACATCCCAAAATTTACATAAAAACTACAAAACATAGCCTTATAGCTAGCCCACAAATTTATGCATTAACAACCTAGAATCTAACAAGTGAGGCCCATCAAATAAGCATAATGGTCATGGCTACATCATGAAACTAAAAATTAATGAAGAAATGAGATATCTTGGACCACCTTCCCATCAAAAAACACATGAAAGGACAATGATCCATCCTGTAACACCAAAAATTCCTTGGAAATGAATCTACTATAGAGTTCAGTTCGTAGTAAATATGGGTGAAAGAGGACTAATACAAACCATGGATAAAATCATGAATCCAAGAGAAAAAATATTGCAAATGAATAGCCTATATCTTGATTTTGTCATTTTCCCAGTCAATGACCACCTCATAGTCACCAAATACTTTCAATGTTGACACACCATGAAATTTGGCTAAGTGAAGTAGATTCCATAAAGTAGAAAATTAATCTTTGGAATTGGAGCCTCTGATATGGGGATATCGAACATGAAAATAATGCAAAGCTTTTAAATACAAGACCACACCAATAACACATTTAGGTTGGTTCCCTTTACTAGCACCATCAAAATAGCCCCAAGGGATATCAAATTCTCAATTAGACATGGTTGGTCTTCAAGTATTGAATTTTCTAAGCTCATATTTGAATTTGTGGGATAGCTTATCGACTAGACTTGCCACTACTTCAACAAGAACTCGGTTATCTTGAAAAAATATGAGATTGTGAGCCCACTGGATAAAATAAACAATAAAATGAGGAAGAGAACTCAAGCTAATCAACAAAACTTGTGAAATCCAATATTTAACACTTTATTGAATATTAGGAATATTCCAACTAGTCTTTGGGTTAAATTTAAAGACAACAAAGACCAGATCCAAAGCACAAAAGAGTAGGAAACAAAAAGGTGTTGAATAGACTTTGAATATTGCCTGCAAAGTGAGAAATACTAGAACCAACTCATCCCATTCTAAGTCCATTGTCCCAAGTTGATAACTTGTTATTCAAAGCTAACCATAATAGAATTTTTCTTTAGCAAAGCATGCAACTTCTAGAGGCAATCCCACCACTAGGATTTCTCTACCCTGGGAGGAGGTTGTTGGCTTTAATATCAAATGGTCATGTTCATTAATGATGCTAATGAGTTATTTTAATGATAAGGATGTGTGTTGATGAGTTTTCTTGGTGTTTATTAGGTATTTTTCTTGTTAAGGTTGATTGTGTTGATTGTTTGATGTGGAAAGGTTGATCAAAGTATGTGCAAGAAAAGGTTGATTAAGTGATGTGATGTGCAAAGTTTTTTATGATTAACATTCTATAATCACATTTATGTTTTATATGTTGTTTATACTTAAAAAAATGAATACATAATGGCACATGAGAGTTGAAGGAAAAATTGTAGAGAACTTGATAGTTTCATTACATAATATTTGCTAAATTTACAATTGAAAGCCATATAGTGCAAGCATTGTTGTTGGCTTATATTATTTCATATTTTCTTAATATTACAAAACTCTTGAACTCAATTTGATATTCGGAAATGAAGAGGCAGATTGTGAATAGTTCTTTAATACCAAGTGATAACTCTTCAATTTGAATTCCTACATGGAATACAAACAATCAACAACACTTTGTATGTAAAAAATGTCATTTTGAATTAAAGTGAAGTTTTTATGACTTGAGCATTTGCATGAGAATTTTTTATGAACATCTTGGTAAGCAGAGAAGGGAAAGGGTATCAGAAAATAAGCAGATTTAAAGAAGAGAAGCAGAGAGGATAAGCAGTAGAAAAGAGGATGAAATTTTTTAGAGCATAGATAAAGACCAGGTAACCGAAAAATTTGATTTGTAACCTAATTAGGGGATTGTAGTCTCCTATCAAGTTGTAGCTTGATAAATAATAGGTTGTATTTTGTTGAGGTAGTAGCCTCTTGTGGGTTGTAGCCTGTAAAATATTTGTGGGAGTTGGAGCTTCCTTGAGGTAGTGGCCTCCTGTAGGTTATAGCTTATAAAAAAAATTGATGAACTAAGTGAGTAGGAGCTTTCCTTCACATCACTTTTAACCAAAACTTTTTGGTTTTCTCCCTTTATGGGTTTCCACTTATATTTGGTATCATCATGTGTTTCTTGTTGAATGCCTCACTTACGTGAATGCTTTTGAATTCTTAATATATACATATGCAAAATCGATATCAGGCAACAACAAAAGAGAAAATAAATAATTAAACATATACACAAGCCATTAGTTGCATAAGAAGATATTTGAAAAAGGAAATTAAGTTGAGCTAAATAATTGAAAAGATATAATTACTAATTCACCTCGCTCCTCTCAGTAATTTCCAAGAATTTATCAAATGGTATCAGAGCAGGTTCCTTCAGTGTCAGTTTAACAACTAGAAGGAGGTCCTAAATCATTAGTGTTATCACTCAGGTTTTTCCCTGCCTCCCGTAGGGAATACGGCCAAGGTAACCACTAACCAATATTTTAGCTGCAGATCCTAGCCTACCTGCAACCAGAGAGGGCTCTCTCTTAATATTTTAGCTTTGTTTTGGAGTAATTTTAGGCTAGTTATGATGCACTGGTTTTGGAGTAAACATAATTGGTATGCTGATTACAGAACAGCTTAAACCATTGGGCAATGGAGTTAATGATGGTGTACTGCTGAAGTATTGCTTGGGGAAATGGTATTGCTACAGAGCCAGACAAGAATCTATGGAACAATTCTTCAAATCTAGGAGATAATGGCATGAAATCAGGGAATGAGAGGTAGTCAAGGATCTTTCACTATGCTGATAGAGGGAAAATGTGAGAATATTATCTAGGAGCAGTTAAGAGTTCCTAGACAACATTCATAATGAGAGAATCAGTTCAAACATGAGCAATTAAGAATTCATATTTATGACTAATTCTGAAGAAAACACAGTTAGAAACAAAGATTGAGAAGAGGGTGCATTCAAACAAGTCTTGAGCTATTCTTCTTCTCTGTTATGAAGATCATGAAACATATGTGAATTTTGCAAACACAGAAATACAAAACATAGTTTAGAATAACTTATTGTTCCATTAAACGACACAGGAATTTTGTAGCATAGTGCAGTTCATCACTTTCACATTCAGACAGTGCAGAGACCAGGAACCTCACTAGCAATTTGTATTAAAAGTCTAGAATTTACAGCACAGCTCTTCAGAGAGAGAATCACCAACCAACCCCAAATATGTTCTATGGGGAGGTATATATATAAAAATAAGAGATAAAATATCTAGATGATGAGTCTTCATGTAATAAATTACATCACCAACTCTTCCAAGGAAGTAGATGAAAGAAATAACTGCTGCATTTAATATTGGTGTGCTAGGTGTCTTTTTGTCAGAAAATTTTGACTTTTTTGGACCAACCAAGTCGGTTATGGCTGCGTCTTTAATATGTGTTTGCTGGGTTTTCTTGTCTTGCTGTCTTTGCTGTGTCATCACTTTTGCTGTCCTGCTTTTGGCATGCATATTTGGCCTTTCATAAAAATTGCAGTATTCACGCTTTGACTCTATTTGCTTGTTGTCCTCGCGCCTTAATGGTGGCCTGTGTACTCGCTTTGATGACATGTAGATAATCTGTGGTTGACCAAAATTTGGAGCTGAACGAAAAGGAGAAAGACCGTAATTACTTGGGCAAAATTTCCAGCATTGCCTGCCACCAATATTCTCTAGGTAGTTGATGTCTCTGTATCTTTACGAGTGTTTCATCAGCTTCGGTGTTTTTGTAAAAAGTGGGATGGAACTCAAAAAGATGATTGATTTCATGCTCAATGTAAAACAGGGTCTCTAATTTATCATAAAGAGACTGCCCTGAGGGAGGCCCTGCTTCTTCTGAGGAACTTGTGGATGCAGTAATCTAATTTGTAACATAATTGTTCACCCTGGTGGCATATTGTTCACAGGTCAGTAGTTTTCCAGCGCTGGTTGTCAGGCCGGGAAATCCTCTGTTATGCAATGTTGCAAGTTTCAACTTGAAATCATCTACTTCTGCCTGCATTTCCTGACACTTTCTTTCCAGACTTTGCACAAAATTTCTTAGGGTCAGCACCTTCTTTGCTGTTAGAACAACATCTGTCCTATTATTGATGTCTAATACTGCCAACTCCTCTTTAGTATGAGTGTTCAGGAAATGGATCATTTTGTTGGCCTGCTCAGGCATATTTCCCAATGCTGCCCTAGCCCTTTGAGTCTCAAACTGTGCTAGGCCTATTAATTCTATCTGTTCATGCATGGTTTTGATTGGCTTCCGTTGCTGAGTGATTGATTGGCTGATTTTGGCCCACAAAATCTTCTTTATTTCATCCAGGGTCTTGTCCAAAGCTAGCTCCTTCTCCAAGGCTTTTATTTTGTCATTCAAGGCCTTAATTTCCCTTGTTTTCTCAGCTACTGTCATCTTGGATTTATCATATTTTCCTTCTAGATTGGCCAAATTTTCTTTGGCCTCTTTTATCTCTGTTTCCTGAAGCTCTAGCTCCTTGACAGCTTTCAGCATTTCATCCATGCTCATGCTTGATTCAGATGTTGTTGTAGCATCTGTAACTGTTGTAGTTGCTGGAATAATAGGAGGGGTCATCGCTGCTTGTGTAGGAGGAACAGTAGCAACAGTTGGAGCTGTTTGAGGTGGCTGGGAAGTCGACTCTCCCTGCTTGCCTTGTAGTGCTTTCTCCAACTCTCCCTCCATCTGAATTATTCTCTGGTTCATTTGCATCAGCAGGTCCATTGTATCCTCAGCTTCTTTCTCTTGCACAAGTTCTGTTGTTTGTGGGTGCATAGTCGTGGACATCCTCATTTGCTTTTTCAGGGCAACAATATAACCCTCCTTTTTCTTCATAAGGGCATTGATGGCTTTGGGATTCTTAGGATCATGCCCTAGGTCTACAATAATGTCCTCCAATGTTTTTATTCTGTTGTATTTGGTTGAGGAGGACATTCTCTCCAAATCTAGCTGAGTATTTGTGTTCTTTAAAGATACCTTCAATTGATGGGCCAGCATGGCCTTATCTGCCAGGGTGGCATAGACCATCTCACCCGTTTGCTTATGCAGCTCTATTTGATCCATCGGGTGTATGTCCTTGGCAAGGACCTCTAAGCTTGTCTTGACATAATCCGGAGGTGTTTGGGGTTGTTGTACCTTTGGCTTGAAATGGATGAGAATCATTTTTTCCTCTTTGAAGTCATATGCTACCATCAATCTTTGCTGTTTGGCAGGTGTTGCTTTAAGGAATTGATCATATAATTGTACCCTTAGCAGTTCATTCTGAGCTTTGATTTCCATGAAAGCTGTTTTTATGCTAGGTGGTCGCTTGGTTTGTTGCCTTGAAGAAGAGACCTCCATGCCATGCTGCCTCTCTTGCTCTTGTTGAAATGATCTAGTAGGTGTCTGCTGGCTTTCTTCCTTTCTCGGGCTTTCTGTGACTTCAGTAATAATTTCTTCCTCAACTTGAGGATCAACTCTTTGTCTTTTTTCTTCTGGTTGTTGTGTTGAGCCACTAGCTGGTGTAAATTCTTCCCTATCTCCCTTCTTGCTTCTTTCTTCATTTTCCGAAGTTTGTAAAACTAGTATTTGCAGTGCCTCTATTTGCTGTGGAGGAGCTTTTTCTTGAGTTTGCTCCTTCGAGGGGGTAGGCTGTTCTGTGACCATTCCTTGTTCTGTATCCATTGGCTCTTTTCCTTTAGTTGTACTTGTTGCTGATGCAGATGCTTCTTGGGTAGATTGTGAAGCTGCAGCAGTGGATGTGCCCTCTCCAACTTGGTGTGGCAGCTTGAATGTTACCTGGTCAGAAGAATCCAAGTCAAGAGTTTTTCTAAATATTTGACATTTCTCTCCATAATTTCTCCTTGGGTCAATTCCTCAACTAATGTGTCTTGCAACCACTCATCTTTGTTGGCATATTTTTCAATTTGTGGAATTTTACAATGGTCATAGGCCAACAACCTATATTTAAATCTTCCGGCACTGATAAAACCCTCTGGGTCATAAGGGACCCACCAGAAGCTCCTTTTTAACTTATATTTGTCCCTCAATATTTGATCAACATATTGCCAACCCTCTTTCTTGTTCATAATGAAGGGGCCTAGATGGTATTTGAATTTTAGGTGAGCTTTCTTCTTGGCATTATGAAAATGAGTGAGATCAGAATTGATGAGTTGCCTATAGTACTCCAAGGAAAACAGTCTCATTGGTACATAACTTAGGAGTCTTTAAGGACAGAGCTCACAGCCATAGATTCTAATGACAGTGTGATTTTGGTAGAGTTACCAATCACCTATTTTATAATGATTGGATAGCTGCAAGATCTTTTGTATGTCATATGATAATCTAGGAGGAGGGGATCTCATTAGGAGACAAGAGACTGGATAAACAAATTGGTCAATGAACTCACAATAAGAAAATGGAGAGTTTTGAACCTCATGGAAAACTGATGACCAAAAGATGACAGACCTTCTTTCACCCTTAGAATCCAACTTCTTGATGGGGCATTGGAAGCATTCAGACTGGTAATACATGAACAAGTGATAGATATATGATGAATATTTAAAGACTCCCTTCCTATCTAGTTTCACTAGCTGGTCATGTATTTTGTTGGCTATGAATTTGGCATAATTATACTTGTAAGCAGGGGGTTGTCCTGGACTGTATGCAGATAATAAAACCAACACTGTTTCATCAATGTGCTCACTTGTTTTAAAACCCAGCACATAGGAGATCATATCAACTAGCAGTTTGCCTACTTCATTGAAATGGACATATAGGAATGGAGGTGGTCCTATAGGCTGGCAGTCTGCCCTCATGAATGTCTTGGCAATTCTTGAAATTTCAGAGCTAGAGAGCTTGGAGCCTTTATCAAGCAAGTACTTCATAGAGAAAGGGAACAATAGTAGAGTCTGTTTGAAGTTAAGCATCTAGTTGATGGAGTCAGGAGTAATATGAAAAAGTATGCTCCCAGATGGAGACTTAATAGCTCTCTGAGTTGGATCATAGTTCTCAGCACATAAGTGGATGATCTCAGGAAAAATATTAACAGAAGGAAGAAAGTAAACAGGCAAATTAGATTCCCATATGCCATACATGTCATAGTTGTTTACAAAGCTGTTTCTTAGTTGGCAGAAGGTCTGTAAGTGATTTTTGTCCCCAACTAAATCTTGAATGAGGTAATCCTTATCAACAAGAGGCAGGGCTTCAAGCTCTCTATTTGGCGGATTCATAGGAGTGATACTCAAAGCTGTTGGAGTGGCCATTATAAGACTTTTCTGTATTTGTATGAGGAATGAAGTTTACAAAAGTAACAGATTGAAGATGACTGTTTCTGTGGATTTGCAAAGGGGTTGCAAAATGAGTTCATCTAAGCCAAAAGTATTCAATATCTGTAATTATGGTGGAAAGGGAAACTTTGCAGAGTTTGGTTAAGGCTTTGTTTTTTCTTTAACAAATTTTCTGGATTGAGAGACTGTGAGGGCATAATGCAGAAGGGAGAGGGATTATTACAACTCAACGTACTGACATTTTCAGTGGAATGAGGCAAAATTGGACAATGCCGAGCTGTTTATGAAATTTTACTGGGAACCCGAGCTTGAAGATGTGTTTTCAATGATAAATTTGCAAACGGGCGCAGGTTTATAGGGTTCTTCTTGAGGTAAGGGTTTATCAGTGGATTTTTGGCAACATTTAGGTGCAGCAGAGTTGTTAACTTGGGAATTTGCAGCCTTCAAGCATGAAAAATGGAGAAAAATGGGAAGAACAGGGGCAAAGAGGTGAAATCTAGCAAATACCTGGTTAACGTCGCTGAGGGTGGTTGAGCTAGTGCAATGGCGAACGATGGAGACGAATTCGAAGGTGGCAGCCGCTCAATTGGTCGAATTTCAAACTTCAGAGGCAAACGGGCGAAAATGGCATAAACAACTCTTCCACTATGACCGATGAAAATGACTAAAAAACGGTTGAAAAATGCGTGTTTTTATAAAAATTTTGCCATATTTGCGCTTTTGGCGCTTTTTCGGGTCCCGGGTATGGTAGGATGACGTGGAGTCTGACGAGGATGGCGACGTGGCATAGGACACGGTGGCAAGGTGTGGACGCGGGCGGATGAAGTGGAAATGATGTGGAGTAGTGGCGGGGACCGGGTTGATGACGTTACGAAGACGTGGTGCTGACATTAGAGGCGGGGGAGCGGTATTTGGTTTCCTCCCGTACCGCTTTTCAGCATAGGCGGTATTGGGGGAGGGGCCTCTGAACACGCCGGGAGGCCGACACGTGGTGGGGTTACGGTAGGGAAACCACCCATCCCCCGGACGTTAACCTCCGGCATATCCGCATACGATAATGACCGCCCACCCTTGGATCAAGAGCACTGGCCATCGGACGCCTGGCGGGTTAACTGGGGTGGCGTGCAACTTTGGAGTGGGGCCCGCACGAATATTAAGTGATAATATGTCATGGGGGGTCTAAAACCTTGGTTAACGCGGATTAATGGGTTATGCACCACAGAGTAGTTTAGTGTTTAATTAAACATTTAAACATAAAACCCTTAGAAATGAACGCGGAGGGAGAAGGGTTTGGTTTATAAACTAACGAGGGGGACCATGGTTATTACTTTAACCAGAGGTTAAAGTAACTCCGGGTTAGGACGCAGAAGGGTTCATATTAGTCCCAAATGGACTAATATCTCCCAAAACCATGTTACAAAGCTATAGTGCTTTTTAGGGTAGGATATGTAATATTTTTTTTGGAATTTTATATAGTTTTTTGTAGCAATAGGGATAGGAAAGTAGTTAGGGAGCTATGTAATAGAATTAGAAGTTAATATGAGTTTGTGAGGTGAAAGAGTAGGGGAGAGGCTAAGTTTATGAACTGAAACTTAGACAAAAGAAGTGAATGGGATGTGGAGAAATGACTTTTACACAAGAAATGTGGCTTCTTTTCATTGAGGAAAGCCAAAACTTGATTTGGTATTTTACAAAAATGAACTGAAAGTAGGACTTGTTGGGAAGATCCCAAAGTCCTCAAGGGGGTGTTATTAAGAAACTTTGAGGGGGGGGTGAAAGGGAGTTTAGACATGCTTCCAAAGTTCTGCCATTAAACATCTGCTTTGACATTTCTATCATTGATGAGATGAGCTCTGATTGATAATCATGAGGTGAACCAAACCTTGCTTCTGCAACCTCAAACTACCTACTCAGCCTAATACACCTAACATTTTTTCTTCCTTTTGAATGGGTGCACTTAGATTTGCAAACCCTCATTATCCTCTTTTCTTTTGACTGCGCTCCTATCTAAATCTACCGTTATCTCTTCCAAGGGCCCAGATTAAGCAGTTGGGCTCCTTCGTTTCTCTGCCTATCTACTCATCTGCCAAGCTTGAGTTGTTTGCATAGACATTGTTTCTCTATTCTGTAACAACAATTTAAACATGAGATGATCCAGATTGAATTGTTGGATTCACCCATCAAGTATGATTAGCAGCAGTATTTGCAAATTGTGAGGTTGCCAATAAGATAGTGGTGGCATTTTGAGTGGCCACTTTCCTGGTCTTTTGATTTGGGGTTCATTTTCTTTTCTTTTTTTGACCAATTAACTCTTTTTTCCCTTTGATAATTCTTTTAGGGCATACCCTCTTTCTATGTTTTAAATTTCTTTTTCTTTTTTCACAAAATATGGAACCTTTGCAGCATCAAAGATGAACATATTTGGCACTTTCACTGTCAATCATGAGAAATGAAACCTATTGGTATAGGAACCTAACAATTAGAACGGCTATTCAAGAAGGACGCTCAACAAATAAAGCCCCTGTGTTTACTGGCACAAATTATGCCTTTTGGAAAGTGAGAATCAATACATATTTGATGTCTCTTGGAGTAGAAGATTAGGCTGTTGCGTTGATGGGGTATGAAGAACCAAAGAAAATGGGGGGCGAAAAAAATGACAAACTAGAATTTACAGCGAACGCAAAAGCTATGGATACACTTCTTAGTGGATTAAGTGACTTATAACTTATTAAAGTAAATCACTGTAAACCAGCTAAAGAAATCTGGGATTAACTACAAAATATTCATGAAGGAGATACCAAAGTAAAGATGGCTAAATTACAATTATATATAATGCAATTTGAGACATTAAAAATGAATGAAGATGAAGATATTTTAATTTATTTCTAAGAATAGATTAAGTTGTTAATGTCATTATGGTTCTAAGAGAAACAATAAAAGAGAGTGTAATAGTACAAAAAATATTGAGTTCATCACCTTCAAAGTTTAATCCTAAGGTTTCAGCTATAGAAGAGACAACCAACTTTGAAACTCTACAGAAGCATGAAGAAGCATATGATCAAAAGAAAAAATAATGTAAACAATGATATAATGTCTAAGTACCTAGAGAATTTGCATGGAAAAGACGAGCCTATATTTATAGAACTAGGTCATATTCATTGTGAAAAGTCGACATCAACTAGGTCCATCATTCAGAGGTTTATCCTTTGGTACAAAATATTATGTAAAGATGTATATATATGAAAAGTAAATAATCATTTTCAAAATGCATATGATCTAGTTTAACACTTGGATATCTAGTCATAACATTTTGAATATGAGCCTAACTCATAATATATTTTTACATCATGAGGATTCCTCAAAAATTCTTCAGAAAATGTGCTGACATCAAGCCTAAAGGAGTAGATTCTATACATTTTTATGTTTGTAGGTTTCTAGAAGCCTTCATCATGTAGTACCATGTGATCAACTATTAGGTCCCTATACTACTAGTGTAACCCCTTATTATTATTAGTGCAACACCCTTATTATATTGTTGTGCCCATGTAGTCACCATATTGTTATTATTGTGCCCCATAGAAACCCACTATTGTTATTATTGTACCCTTACATTATTATTGTTATGTCGGCTCTGATTATATTATGACCCCTAAGACTCCTATATATAGGAAGGAGGTCTTGTCATTTGTATCATCCAAGAATTGTTCATTTATGTAATGTAAAGGAGGTTGCCCCCTCGAAGAGGCATATTTCTAAGGTGTTGATATATCTTTCCTATATTTTTGTGAGCTGGTTTCATAACATTTGGAATAAAATCTGATGCATCATATTTCACAATAAAGGTTTTTGTGAAGTCCTCAAGCGTTTAGGACACCACTTTTTGAAGGAGAGGGGCATGTTAGGTCCCTATACTACTAGTGTAACCCCTTATTGTTATTAGTGCAACCCCCTTATTATATTGTTGTGCCCATGTAGACCCCATATTGTTATTATTGTGCCCCATAGAAACCCACTATTGTTATTATTGTGCCCTTAAATTATTATTATTATGTCGGCTCTGATTATATTATGACCCTTTAGACTCCTATATATAGAAAGGAGGTCTTGTCATTTGTATCATCCAAGAATTGTTCATTTTTGTAATGTAAAGGAGGTTTCCCCCTTGAAGAGGCTTATTTCTAGGGCATTGTTGGGAAGCAGATCCCCCCATAGCAAGTTTTTGGGGCTTAAAGCCTGAGTTTTGGTCAATGTAATGTAAAGAAATTGCAAAATGCGGGTGTAGAGCGCGAGAGTCCAGGGTTGTCCATCCTAAAATAATGTAATTTAATGTAAAGTGTGTTGGCCTATCCATGGTTCTCGGACCATGGGATTGTATAAATAGAGCGATGCTCTAAGTGTAAGAGTTAGTATAGAGAGTTTTTAACAAGTAATAGAGAGATGTGAAGGCATGAATAGAAGTTAAAAGTAGATATGAAGGAATTGGGTCATAGTGATAGGTAGAGGCTCCACAATTGAGTGCGTAAAGGCTTAGTAGAGTCCACAGCTATGTGTGCGGACCCCTGTAGTTGAGTGCGCAGAGCAGAGTTGGGATTGTCCTTGGACAGAGAATTAATAAAAGATAAGTTGATTCTAAAATATTATGTGTCTATGCTTTTGTTATATTTATGCATCTCTCTATAGTTTATGATTGTGCACACTTGTTATGAATGTTGAATGATTAATGAGAATATTGGTCCCGCACAATTAAGTTAATATCTATAATAATAGCACGGTAAGGGTAAAGGATCTAGAACAACGCCTCTTTGCGCTCTTTACAGAGCTGCGCGGAAGCAGTTGCACAAGCTGTAAAGGAAAAATAGTTGCGTGGAGCAGTGCAACCGCGTAGGTTTGGTTCATGGATTTCTTAGATTTCATCAAGACATCCCTAGGGTGTAGAAACCTGGTTCCAACACCCTCCCATACTACCTCAGGTGAAACCTTAGTCCACACACCATGGACTGTTGCCAAAAGGGCCAGTAGTTTCAGGATTTCTTTGGCTAAATCACTTTTGAACCTGGGTCAGGCCTCAACAAGCCAACAAATGGTTCCGTTTCCGGGACTGGGTGTTGAGCGATAAATTGTCTTTTTAACTCCTAATTATCTTCACATTAATTGTCAACCCAGGGACGACTTTTTATTTCAAGAGTGTACTTATTTTGAGGCGGTTATTTACTCAAGAGGAATGTTTTGCAGTATAGTGCTCAAAATAAAAAATTAAATGAATGCTTGAAATAAAGTCTACTTACAATTAAAAGAAACTTAACACTCTGAAACTTAAATCATTCACTCAGAACACTACAACAATTTATCAGTCAAGGATGCAGTAGCAATAACTCATTCCTTGTTTAACTGATATAAATTAAATCAAGCATAAATAAGATCCCTAATCTAAGAACTTATACAGTGGTAGTCAGTGTTCTTTACAGTTGTTGACCTCACACACAACATTAAATAACCAATTGGAAATTGCAAAGAACTAAATCAATCGTGCTACTGCAACTTAATCGAAATGAGACAATTGTGCTAACTAGAAGAATGTTGAAAGGCAAGCTTAAATAATTTCAGAAAGTAAATGAACAGCAGTGCTAAGTATTAGAAATAAACAGCTAAACTATTATAGCTATAATGAATAGAAAACTGTTAAATTACTGGAATGAACAACAAAGCTATTTCAATAGAAATGAATAGCAATCTGTAGTGAATATCAAAGTCCGAAATGAAAAACAAGGCTTTATATTTGAAATGAATAGCATAACAATGTAAGTTGAAAAGGATAATAATCTCTATTATGATGGAAAAGAACAACCACGCAATTCAATCACAACTTGTGCAATAAAACAATTTCATAAAATACTATAACAACTCGCTGTAAAAACATGAAACTGTAAGGCAATACGATTCAAAGAAATAAGAATTAAATCAAACCATCACACGGCAGAAATCGTAAAGATATAATACAGCAGCAACTTAATCCACAAGAAGCTAGGCCCTTAGCCGCCAGCGGATGCTGCTGGGCTACTTCAGATAAGGCGAATGAACAACAACCTCCAAATTATATATTAATCATCAAATTGTGAATATCATTACAACAGCAAAAGCCTTGAGAATTACAATGGTAATGCAAAAATCCCTTTTTCCTCCTATCTTATCATGATTCATGAATCCTGTTAGGTTCCTATACCAATAGGTTTCATCTTTCATGATTGACAGTGGAAGGGATAAATATGTTCATCATTGCAGGCTGCAAAGGTTCCATATTTTGGGTACATGCTATAAAAAAATTAAAAAATGAAAAGAGGTTATGCCTTAAAAGAATAATCAAAAGGCAAGAAAATCAAGTGGTCAAGAGAAAAGTGAAAATGAACCCTAAACTAAAGACGAGGAAAGTGGCCAGTCAAAATGCCACTACTAGCTTTTGGGCAGTATCATGCTCTGCAAATATTGCTGCTAATCACACTTGATGGATGGCCCAATAATCTAAACTGGACCATGCCATGGTTAAATTGCTTGCTGTAGAATAGAGAATGTTCCCTGACCAAACAGCTCAAGCTTGGCAGATGACTAGCTAGGTAGAGAAATAAAGGTGCCCAACTGCGCAATCTGGGGCCTTGGAAGAAATAAGGATAGGTTTTAGATAGGAGGGCAGTCAAAAGAAAAAGAGGACAATCAGGGTCTGCTAATTCAAGTGCACCCACTTTAAATGAAGAAAAAATGTTAGGATTACTAGGATGGGTAAGTAGTGCAAGGTTGAAGAAATGGAGGGCCATCACCAATTGGCTTACTAAGTGCAAAAACTCATGCCACTCAGGGTATTGGCATCAAAAGCAGAGAGTGGAGGACAAGCATTGGAAGCATGTCTAATTTCCCCTATTTTCCCCAAAACTTCATTTTACTAACACCCCCAAGGGCCTTGAGATCTGCTCAGGTGTCCAGTTCCACTTCATTGCATGACAAACTACTTGGTCAAACCATGAAGTTCAAACATGAAAAGAAGCCACATCTTTTGTGTAAAATATCTTTCTCATCATTTCATTTATCCTCAAAATCCTAAGTTAAGTTTTACCTGTTAGAACTTAGATTTACCCCTTCATTCACCTCACAAAGCCATATTAACCACTAATGTACTATTTAGCTCCCTAACTTCCCCTTTTCCCTAATTCTATTAGAATCTATGAAAAAATTCCCAAAAAATATCTATAAAAAACCCTCCCCCTGGCACTATAGCTATATAACCCTTCTTTGGGGAAATATTAACCTATCTGGGGTTGGTATTAACCCCTTTGTCCCTAAACTATGGCTTCTTTCAAGAAACTATGGTGAAAACCCAAAAAAATCTGAAACCCCGCCCTCATTTACCCATGTACCCCTTTTTTCCGCCCTAAGCCCATTTTATTATAAAGTTAAAAAAAAAACATTTAAATAAAATGCGCGCTTAACCCATAAACACCCATATCCCAAGGTTTCTACCCCCCCCGCGCTCGATTTAATTAAATTGATTAAATTATTGGGGCGGGTCCCCCTTACCTAACGCGCCATCATATTGGGATCACCGCCCAACACATGATCATCCGCCCCGCCCATCTAACGGTGGGTGGTCATTCCTGTGGAGAAGCCGCCCGACCTTTTGCGTCCGGGGGATGGGCGGTATTGCCGCCGTACCCCCGCCACGTGTCAGGCGCCCGCGGTGTTCGCTGTCCCCCCCTCGATACCGCTTACCGCCCTCAGCCCTTCCGGGGAAACCACTTACCACCTCCTCCCCGCGCTGACGTCATGCCCCTGTCAGCGTGACGTCACCCATCCTTGCCGCCACCATGCCTCCACATCGCATCCATGTCACTCGTCACCCTGTCCACCATGCCATCGTGTCACTGCCACCTGGGCACCCACGTCAGCTGCCACGTCACCCATCCGTACCCGGGCCCATGATGACGTTAGCATGATGTCATCACCAAAAAGGCGCCAATATGCCAAAAATGCATAAAAAGGCGAGAATTAACCGTTATTTCTCATTGTTTTTTACTATTTCCGGAGCTCCTCTGGATGCGAAAATCGACGTGCAACGGTCAAAACTCAAAAGCCACCCACCAAAGTTGCTGCCACCTCAATTATCAACCCGAGTACCTGCAATTCGAAAGGTGCAAATGCCTTCCATGCTATAAAAACCAGGTATTTGCCGCAGGCGTCCTCTTTACCCACTATTCTCCTTTGCTATCCTAATTTCCTGCATAAAGAACTCTGTCAAAAGATCCCCATTGATAAATTGACCACTGAAATTTACTTAAGAAGCCAGTAAAACCCCTGTGCGACAAAAAAATCTTGAAGAAACCCGTGCCCCTCTGTAAAATTCACAATTTTACCACAAAAAGAAATTGAAGGAGCCGAGCTACCGACTAGAAAACTAATTTAGCAGTTCCTCACCCCTGTTAAAGAAATTCCCTGCAACTAACCAGCTAATTAGCTCAACACACTCTGGTTCTTCAAAACAGAGTGCCCCACAGTTCATTAAGCCTGTAAAAGCCTC
>APFE031422307.1:0-25913 GCA_000404065.3 Pinus taeda | reverse complement strand
TTTTTATTTAATAGGCTAAAATATTTTTTGATATATTATAAAATATCATATATAATAAAATAAATATTTCATTACATTACATTTTTATTTTTATTCTTGCTGAAGTATATATTTCATTACATGCCACAAGGAACAGGGTTCTTCTCCATTAATGTACCAGAGGCTATGATGTATCTCATCTTCCTTTATATGTGGCATGCTTGCTACCATGCAAAGTAATTCATCGTCACTGAGAGAATTGTATTCTTTGCTCAAACTATCTTCCTCCGGCAGGATGACGTTATTCATATCTACAGGAAAACTACGGGGGTCTGGCAGTATCATGCACTTCTGCTCGAAGGTCGCCATGTCAACTCGTGGGAGCAGAGAATTCATTTGAGGAATAAATGTCGATTTGGTTTTGGCTTCTGCAATCCCATGTGGAATGTGAGGACCATCATGCGAATTGTGAGGTTGCCCTTCACTAGATATTAATCCTTTCGTCTTTCCATTAGGATGGAAGAGGGAAAATTTGGCTGCGTGAGTACAGTGAGGTTTGACAACATGATGATGCTGATATAATATTTTGCTGTTCAGTGTGGTGTTTCAATAATTCTTGACGGCCAATGCTTTACGGCCTGGTAACCTGCCTGCAATAAGCGCCCACCTGAAAATTACAAGGACATATACACATATGGTCTCATTGTTGATATTCAAAGGGAAAAAAATAAGGATGATTTAAAATGAGGAAGGATACTTGTAAGGAGAGAAAACGAGAAGTATTGTGTAAGTGTTTAGATTAATTTTTCTTCAAAAACATGAAGAAATTTATTTAACAACAAAAAGAGTGTATAATGTAAATGGTATATGGACCCAAAAAAAAGGGGGCTTATAATATAAATGGTAGATATATACCTTTTGAATATTTTACTTGAATAAAGCTTCCTATAAATGGTAGATACCTTTTGAATATTTTACTTGAATAAAGCTTCTGACTTAAATATAAGAGGTAAAGAGTTTAGTTTTAGATCTATACCTTGACATAAATATAAGAGGTAAAGAGTTTAGTTTTAGATTTATATATTGGTAAAATTGATAAAAATGGTTTCGGTTTAATGAGTTTTTATATATATATGAAAGTATAATTTAATGTAAAATAAATTTAATCATATTATTGGAATAAATTAATTAAAATGTTAAATGATGATGATGATTAATGTTTATTAGGATTAATATGGCTTATCTCATCTTAACAAAGAGATTAATTGAAACTTTTTAATATTTTATTTCTATGATCGAAAAGAAGAGAGAGAAATGTTTCCACATACTACTATAGTTTGTTGACTTAATGAGTCAAGAAGGTTGGTAATGTGGGAAATGTTTTGGAGATGAAAATGATGTGAATACGGACCGAGCAATCTAAAGGAAGTGTTTTTCATTTTCAACCCTCTTAGTATGACAAATGCGACACTCTTTCGTTCCAATGTGTTTTGGGAATAGATCAACCCCGATTTCACTTTGAAGTTAATGAGAATTAGTTTTTATCTTCACAATTTTCATTTTCTTCTTACCATTGGTCTACACGAAAAAATGATAATTAAAATTAAATATATTTTTTATAAAATATGAGAAAATGTATTAGCTTTTTAGTAAATCTCATATTATTTCAAAATATATTAAATAATAACAATATGGATTGGTATATTTTACATCATTATTATTCAAGAAATTGAGCATAACATACAAGCAATGGTTAAAGAAAATGACACTTTGAAAAACTAGAGTAAAAATCTAAAAGAACAACTACATAATAACTGAGCCATAAATATCACAAAGAATAAATTAAATATTATACCCATAAAAGAAATTAATAAACTAATTGTACTCGACCATGAGTGCGACAAAAGAGCCTTACACCTTGTAATCACTCATATAGAAGAACAAAACAATGAAGACACATTAGAATTGGTTAAGGAACAATTAAAGACAAAATGTCATATTCAAACAACTTATCTTACCGAAGAAATAAGGGTAGGAAAAATACTTGAGCATAAAAATAGAATAATCCGTGTCAAGGTCAGTTGTAATGACAATAAATTAGATATAGTTAGGAAATCCTCTAGCCTAAAAGGAACGTGAATCTTTATAAATGAACACCTCATTCCAGAAGACCAAGTTGAACTCAGGAAAGAAGTACAAAAGGTCAAGGAGGCAAGAAAAGAGGGGAAATGGGCAATAATTAGGAATAGAAAATATATTATTAGAGATAGAGTCCAAACATGAATGATAAATAGGCAATGACATCACTTTGAATCCTCTTCTGGAACTGTTGTCGTTTTCCATGGCGTAAGGGTCATATGTTAAGTTGAATCCTGAGTGATATTGATCTTATTCTTTTAGTTAAAACTTGGGAGCATGACGAATCTAGGATCCCCCAACGTGACGAGTTCACTCTTTGGTCTTCCTGGAATAAGAAATCCTCCAGTAGAGGTTTTGGTGGTATAACCTGTTATATTATCAACATTATTTTCTCTCACATCCGACTTCATGAAACAAACCCCTTCAATGAATTCATTTGGCTCGATATCTCTAATTTTGCAACCAATAGCATCTTCTTTGAAATCTGTTATTTCACCCCTATCAACTCTACATTCTATAAGGAAAATAACCTAGATAAGAATTGTCCTTTCAATACCTTAGAAAAGACATCTACAGCCTAAGGAGTGATGGAAATATCATTTTTCTTGGGGACTTTAATGCTCAGACTGCTACTAATCAAGCTATTATGTTAAGTAACAACTCTAACCCTGACCCCTTATGGCTCGATGAGGATGGCCGCTTAGCTAATAGATTCTAGATAAAATCTAAAGACATAATTGAGAACGTATTCAGCACCGAGTTCCTCAAACTTTGTAGTTCCCAGGACCTAATCATTTGTAATGATATTAATAAATGGAGTCTCTCCAGTCAGATGACCTATTTCCATGGGCTTGGTAGGAGCGTCGTGGATTATGCGATCTCTGACATCCATGTTCTTAACCATATTACTAATTTTGAACTTCTTAATGGGTAAGAGCTTGACTCTCGCCACAGACATTTGTCCTTATCCCTTAATATTGTTATGCATACCACTCACATGCAGGAAAACAATGAATGAAAAAGGGACATTCACTTCGAGAGAAGTAATGTCGACCTTTTCTTAAGGGATTTGGAAAGGAATTTAGGCTTCCTGACTTATAATAACAACATTGATCAAATATATTACCATTTTACTACTACCCTTTCCACCACCATTAGAAAATTCTCTAATAACACTTTGTAGAGGAAAAATAATAGAACTTCCAATCCTTGGTATCATAATGATTGTAAAATTGCCAGGAAAGCAACCAGTGATGCCCCTAATGGGAGCATCAAGCTCCAGAATATAAGTATATACAAATAGCACATTAAGAGGAAGAAAATGTCATATATTAATAAGAGACAAGAGCGTCTTTTCCACCTTTCTAAAGTTGCACTTAGAAAGTTTTGGTGAAATGTGCTTGTTCGTAAAACTAAAGATAATCATTCTATCCCCTTAGAAAATTGGGATAACTACCTTAAGCGGTTGTATGACTCTCTGGACACCATGGGCACCATATTAAACACTCATATTAAGGATGATACTTTTTCTTTGGAAGGTGTTGAGTTTGCGATTAATAAGCTTGCTAATGGGAAAGCCAAAGATGTTGAAGGTTACCAAGGAGAGATCTTTAAAATGGGAAATTTATCCTCATTCCTCATCTCCACGAGCTTCTCAATTTGGATGTAAAACATGTCTTCCCTAAGCTTTGGATGAAAAGACTTATCGTGCCTATCTTCAAAAATGGGGACAAAAGAATTCACTTTAACTATAGGACCATTATGATTAGCCACATCCTAGCCAAGATTTATGGGCTTATTCTGGAAAAAAAGCTTAGCCTTTGGCTTGAGAACTAGGGTAAAAGAGCTAAAGGGCAAGCTAATTTTAAGAGACATCACTCGATCATCGACCACATTGTCACCCTTAGGATTATCGCGGAGGAATGAAACACTAGTAAAACTAATCTCTTATGTTGTTTTGTGGACTTCAGAAAAGATTTCGACACTGTCCCTCGAGATAAGCTTTAGGTGAGGCTTGAAGAGATCATTGTTCCTCCTGAATTGAGGATTGTTGTGATCCACCTCTACGATATTGTCATTGCCAAGCTTAAGACCAACGAAGGGTGGTCTAAAGATATTAAATGTAATATAGGGGTTAAGCAAGGTTGTCCCCAGGAATGGCTGCATTTCTTTTAATGGAGCAACATACTGGAAGGGGAGAAAGAGATGGAGTAAGAGAAACCTGTAATGAAATGAAAGGGATTTAGCTAGCCATAAGACCTCACTCTGAGGGTTTTGGCAGACTACAAGAATTATGATTGACCTCACCTACAATCAAGTAACTACTAACCGGAGTTAATCCTGTTCGCACGTATAAAAGGTAATTAAAATAACAATAGTGGAAAATAAAATCCGCAACTTAGGAACTGTGCAGAAAGGTGCCTTGGGTACACCCTATCCAAAGAAAGGGAAATCTTCGATTAATTAGCAGTAAATCCCAAGAAAAGGTTTCCAAACTAGAATAAAAGAAAATGACCTTTGCAGTTAGCCGCCACCCTCAACCAACAGTGGAGGAAACATGAACCCTACATTTCCTTGTGAGAATAAGCGATGTTGTGAGGTGGCTGTGAGCAGAACAAGAGAGCATAAACGATAGTCTAGCATCGTTCTTCTCTGCACTAGTGATGTGGAAATATGAAATTAACAGATGTCACTAACCGATAAAACAACAAATGGATAGATACAAAGGATATCCTCTCAATAATAAATGTGACGACGTCCAATTGTTAATGAAAACTGTTTGAAAAATCAACAGAGGAAAATTAAAATAGTAGTGACATATGTACCGTGGAAAATAAAAAGGTAGATGATGATAGACAACCAATTGATTCAAAACAAACATCTTCAGTGTAATTATTATATTTTTGTAATAAATTTTCATATTTTTTATTATTATATATAATTATTTTTTATGATATTTCCTATGTGAAGAATTCTTATGGATGTAAAGGAACCAATAAGTATATATTATCATCATTTATGAATTATTATATTTGTATATATATAAAATTCTAGTCCAAAATATGTAATATTACTAAATAAATATTAGTGCTTTACGGATAGGTTGACTACATCTATAGATAGGTTGACTTATTTGGTCCAGCCTAACCCCAAAAGCTTCGAGGAGATTTGATCCATGACCTCCCAATTAACAAAGTACTTAGCAATGAGAATTGAACCAATTAAGCTATCCCTAAGGGATAAATAAAAAATAAATATTATTACTATTATATATATTATTAGTATAAATCCAACTTATTTTTAACATGACTTTACATTATTTTAAAAAATTACTTTATACATTTATGTTTCAATTATTTTTGAAAAAATTTAAATGGTATTATGCACTAACACAATAACAAGCTTTATTTTATGTTTGAATTGGTAGATATTCCATTATACATTAAAATTATCAAGAAAAAGTGTAAATATACCAAAAAGATAAATAAAAATAAATAAATAAATAAAATAAAATAAAATATATCACAAGAGCAAAAATTAATTAGAATAAATTGCATGCAAATTTACAATAAAATTTAATTAATTGGAACAAATTGCATATAACTTTACCATATATATTTAAAGTATAATATATAGAGTTATTTAAACATAATAGAGATATAACATTGAAAGTTCGTCAAACTAACTAGATCAAAATCACTATGAAAGAAAACATGCAGTGGGCAACCTATGTTTATATGCAAATTCAAAATAAATTGATTTGAAGACTATTATTATTACTGGTACAAACACATAAAATAAATTTACTCAATGAACTCATTGCTTTTTTTATATTTTGTTCCTTATTGTAATTATTTTATACATTCCATTTATTTTATAAAATAATATTATTTTTATATTTTATATTATTTTAATATTTTGTTTAAATATTAAATATTTTATATTATATGGATATTATTGTTAGATTTAATATTTTTGTGATCTATAATGTAGATAGATGTTTTCAAATTAATCACATTATCAGGATTTGGGTGACGTTTTGAGCTCACTAATGTGGTCCATTTTCAAGACAAGGTGCAGAATAAATCAATTTTAATGAATAAATAGTATGATGTACCATTGCCACGAATTAGTTGTTGAAAACTAGGTGTTGGTAAATTAGTTAAATTAGTTAATAAGGTAAGTAAAATATTATCAATTATTAGAAGTAGGGAGTTATTAGTTAAAATAATAATATATATTTTGTTAAAAACTAGCTATTAGAAATAAAAATAAAAAAAATAATATATTAAAATATAATATATTTATTTAAAAACTAGTTATAGGAATAAATAAATATTATATTAATTTTAATAATTAATTGAAGTGTTAAAATATTATAGAGTTATTTAAAACTAGCTATTATAAAATATTCTATTCAATATTTTAATGAATAAGGTAAGTGAAATATTATATTAAAGCCTTTAAATCTATTTTGGAGTAAACATTGTATTTTAATGCTTTAATAACTAATTAGATATTATCAATTTATAAAAATTATCTGGGGTTAACTTAATCCAAATAGATAAAATATATCTAAGATCAAGGTATAGAACTCAAGCTTAAGAAATTGTTCTATAAATTAAAATATTAAAAAAATGAAAAAGAGGCTAATTATTAATATTAAATATAAAAAGTTATATACATATATTAGATATATTAATTGACCAAATAATAATATTGCGAAAAATAAAAATTAGATAAAGACTTAAATTTTATAAAAATACATAAAAATGAAGGTTAAGAGGGGAAACAAGATAGTAAGTAATATTTAGAGGGTTATATAAAATGAGCAAAAAGGAGGAAACAAGAAAAAATAATCATGAGTAAAACGAATGAAGAAAATAATAAAAACCTAAAAATAAGCTAGAAATTAAAATAACCAGGGAGAAGAGAGGGATGAATCAAGAAGTAAGAGCTGGAACCCATCTCTTACTTAATTTCCAATCGTCATCCCTATTAAGATTTTTGGCATTCCTTTCAATCTCAATCTCTTCCCTAAGCTTCCTATAATGGTAGCGATCAACCCTGGCAATGACTTTGGCTTCTTCAATGCAAACATGGTGTTTTGTTTTCTTCGCATGCTCGGATATGAGTGATGAGAAGGATCAATTTTGTCTAATATCTACAGCGGGCTCATGGATTCTCTGTTTAATAGACCTACATGTTTCCCCAATACTTTAAACACCTACATGTTTCCCCAATACACGGAATACCACAGGAGTAGGGAAAAAGGTAGATACCCTTCATGTCGTTAGGGTAAATAAGGTCTTTAATAAAGCCCAAAGCATTTTTAATGGATGTTATTCTCTACATATTTATAATACAAATATATATTTTTAAGTATAATCTAATTAGAGTATAAAATTAGCATTTTTTTTTGTTAAAAATCATTTAACTTCTTTACTTTACATTCCTTTTCCAAATTTTTATATCATTCAACCATAATTCTAAAAACATTTGCATGTGCATATAACATCAAATAAATAATTACTGTTAATGCAATATAGCCCTTTGACATTAGTTAGTGATTAATAAACATGAATGGATACAAGTTATTGCTCACTAAATTTAATGAGATTTATTTGCAATATAATTCTTGATGAACATCACAATATAGCATTACAATTAATGAAGGTACCAACTTAACATAAAGTTAGCAAAGATGAATCTCACAATTTCACATAACCAATGAAAAATGTCACAATCCAATATAATCAGAAATGAACGCTACAATGCATAAAATCCCACAATGAGTAGTACAATGCAAAATCACATCTGATGAATGATGCAACATGAGGAAGCTTTAATGAATGATACAATGTGATATTACATTTCGTGAATGCAGTAATGTGACATAACTATTGATGCTACACCATTATTATAAAATAATATAAGAATAAATTATACAATTATTGAATATGAAGTCCACACTTTTAAATTATAATTGAGGGATGTCACAATCCATGATAACTGTCTATTAGTGTTTCAATGCAACAAAAAATCCTAATGAATATGATAATATGACATCACATTGGATAATTATTGCAATACAACAAAACTGTCAATGAGCATGGCATTATGAAAACACATTTGAAAAATGTTGTAATGCGACATAGCCATTAACACTATAAGATGAATGTCACAATCTAAAATAACCAATCCACCAAAATATTTGATGCATAATGGTTAAAATAATAATAAGTCTCATATATATATATCCACTAAATTGTGCCCTCTTCCTATGTGTATGACTAGTTTTATTATGTGATGATATTCATTATATGTCTATTGAATTATGTCCACTTTCTATGTTCATGATTGGCTTTGTCATGTCATGATATTCATCAACTCATTTCACATTGTAATATTACAATATTTGTTAAAAGTTTATGTTTCATTATTATGTTTATCAGTGATTATGATATTTTGTGATCTTCATTGTTGCTTATTGTATTATAATGTAACATATTATTTGATGAATCTCACAATGCAGAATAACCATTAAGAGGTCTATAAATTCTATTTATGTGTTTGAAAAAAATATCTGTATATATTTATATGTTTGTAACATAATAGCATTACATAGATAAGTATATACAAATATTGAAAAAATATGGTAAACAGCCGTTTCAAATATTCTTAATAATACTATGCAACCATTAGTCAAATAAGATGAGCATTACAATTCAAGATAATCATGGGTAAGCAAAGACAATCCATTAGAGGATTTTTGAGGCCTAAAATGTGCCTCTTAAGAAAAATATACAACCAAAATAAAATTTATAAGAACCATTAGGATTCAATATGATGATGTCAACCATGGGGGATGATTCACCATTTTTGGAGTAAAAAGGTACAAAGATTAAAAAATAATAAAATAATAAAACTACTTTTGCAACTCATATTATCAACTTATCTCCCTAAGTTTTTAGTCAAATTATGAGCGGGAGTACTCATTGGATGCACAATTTAATTCCTCATCCAAGGAGTGCCCATGTTGCATACTTTCGATGGACCATACTACACAAAAATGAGAAATACAAGAAAAAATGTGATTGCAATCACGTTTTTAATGTATTTCTCATTTTTCGTGTAGCAGGGTCCGTTGAAAGTATGCAACATGGGTACTCCTTGGATGAGGAATCAAATTATGCATCCATTGATTGTCTCCACTCAACATTTGAGTAAACCAATATGGAGATAAGTTGAAAATATGAGTTCAAAAAATAGTTTTGCATTTTTTCCCTCTTAACTTTGATGATGTAATCTAATCTTATTTTATTATTTCCACTATTATTTTGTAATTTCCTTAGGAGGCCCATTTTAGACCTCAAAAATCCCCTATTGATAGTTAGTCAATGTAAATTATAGTCAAACATGGTCGACTAAAACCATCCATATCAAAACATAGTAAGAGTTAGTCAACCATGCTAAACCATAGCCAATATTAATCACACATCATTAATCATAGACATCTAAAAATGATAAATTATGGTTAAGAAACCTAACCATTTCACACAAATTTAGCCAAGAAGAATGTCATGTTGTGACATAACCATTGAGGAACATTGTAATCTAACACGATCCCTAAGAGATATCCCAATTAGACAAAACCATTAACAAACATAACAATGTGATGTCACTTTTTATGAATTTCACATTATGACATAACTATTAAGGAATGATTTCTACTCATATGAACAATAGTCAACCCTAATGAACCATCATCAACTATAATAAACAATCATAACAATGTGATGTCACTTTTGATGAACTTCATATTATGACGTAACTATTAAGGAATGATTTCTACTCATATGAACAATAGTCAACCCTAATGAACCATCATCAACTATAATAAACAATCATAAACCCTAGTTAACGAATGCAAATTATAGCTAAAAATGATTTACCATAACCATCCATACTAAAATGTAGTCAAATATACTCAACCATGTCAAACTATAGCCAATTTTAATCATGCATCATTAATCATAGTCATGATCATAGTTAAACATAGTAAATTTTCATGAACAATAGTAAAGAAACCTAACAATTTGTCATAAATTTAGGTAAGAACAATGTCACAATATTACATAAATTTAGGTGAAAAGAATGTCACAATGTCTCACAACCATTAAGGAAGATTGTATTTAAGCATAATCCTTAAGAAATGTAACAATTGGACAAAACTAGTAATCAACATTGCAATGCAACGTCACTTTTGATGTACTTCACATTGCGACATAATTATTAAGGAATATATTTCTACTCATATGAAACATAGTCAACCATATTGCACGATAACACCGTAATCAACAATAATGAACCATTGTCAACCATAATGAAACATATTCAACCATCATCAAACATGGTAAACCATAATCACTATTCTTCAATTATAGTCAACCATACTGGAAAACACTATTGCACATATTCAACCATAGTCAAACTTGGTGAACCATAGTTAATGATGGTCGAACATAATCAATGATGGCCAAACCATTCTTAATCATATTGAAACATGGTGAGCTATAATCAACCATGCTCAAACATCTTCAACCATAGTCAATGATGGCTAAATATAATTTGTCAACCATAGTTAAACATGATTAGGCATAGTAAACCATTATCAAACATGTTAACAATAATCGAGTGCAATTGTTAGCCATGGTCAACAATGTACAACCATATTAAACCATGGTAAAAAATAGTCAACCATAAGCAAACACAGTGATCAATGTTTAATCATAATTGACCATGATTAACTATGTTTAAAAAGTTTCAATTATAATCAACCATATCTAACCATGCTTAAGTATAATCAACTATTAAAAAACTATAAATACCTAAATAAAAACATCATCAACCAAATTTAACTATAATAAAAAATAAACAATTTTTTTTATCTAATAGACTAAAATATTTTTCGATATATTATAAAATGTCATATATAATAAAATATATGTTTCATTACATTATATTTTTATTTTTTATTCTTGTTAAAATATATGTTTCATTACATTACATTTTTCTGATTAAAATAGAAAAGGCTGCCACAAGGAACATGGTTCTTCTGCATTAATGTCCCAAAGGCTATGATCCGTCTCGTCTTCCTTTATATGTGGCATGCCGGCTACCATGCAAAGTAATTCATCGTCACTGAGAAAATTGTATTCTTTGCTCAAAGCATCTTCTTCCGGCAGGATGACGTTATTAATATCTGCAGGAAGACTACCGGGGTGTGGCACTATCATGGACTTCTGCTCCGAGGTCGCCATGTCCATTGTCAACTGGTGGGAGTAGATAATTCATTTCAGGATTAACTATCGATTTGGTTTCGGCTTCTGCAATCCCATGTGGAACGTGAGGACCATCATGCGAATTATGAGGTTGTCCTTCACTGGATATTAATCCTTTCGTCTTTCCATTGGGATGGAGAAGGGAAAATCTGGCTGCATGAGTACAGTGAGGTTTGACAACATGACGATGGTGATGTAATATTTTCCTGTTCAGTTTGGTATTCCAATAATTTTTGACAGCCAATGCTGTACGGCCTGGTAACCTGCTTGCAATAAGCGCCCACCTCAAAATTCCACGGAGATATACACATATCGTCTCATTGTTCATATTCAAAGGGCAAAAAATAACGACGATTTAAAATGAGGAACGATACTTGTAAGGAGAGAAAACCACAAGTATTGTGAAAGTGTTTAGATTATTTTTTCTTCAAAAACATGAAGAAATTTATTCAAAACAAAAGTGTATAATGTAAATGGTATATGGACCCAAAAATGAAGGAGGGGTTTATAATATAGATGGTAAATATAGACATTTTGATTATTTTACTTGAATAAAGCTTCATGACTTAAATACAAGAGGTAAAGATCTTAGTTTCAGATCTACATTTTAAAAATAAAAATGGTTTAGAAAGGAGGGGTAAAAAACGGAATGTATAATGTAAATGGTATATGGACCAAAAAAATGAAGGAGGGGTTTCTAATATAAATGTTAGATATAGATATTTTGATTATTTTACTTAGAATAAAGCTTCCGGATTTAAATATAAGAGATAAAGAGCTTAGTTTTAGATCTATACTTTGGTAAAATTGATAAAAATGGTTTAGATTTAATGAGTTGAAAATGTTTAAATAAACATTAATAATATATATTATATGATAATGGAGTATAAATATTTTTTTATGGTAATTTATTGTAAATTAAATTTAATTATATTATTTGAATAAATTAATTAAAATGTTAAGAGATGATAATGATTAATGTGTATTAAAATTAATATGGCTTATTTTGTTTTAACAAAGATTAATTGAAACTTTTTAATATTTTAATTTTATGATTGGAAAGAAGCGAGTGAAACGTTTCCACATTACTATAATTTTGCTAAAGGTTGGTAATGTGGAAAATGTTCCGGAAATGAAAATGATGTGAATAAGTGCCCATCAATCTAAAGAAAGTATTTTTCATTTTCAACCCTCTTAGTATGACAAATGTGACACTCTTTCGTTCGAAGGTGTTTTGGGAAGAGATCATGATGCATTACAACTTGAAACAGGGTTACCTATGTGTACCGGTCTTCAAAACTCTTGAAACAGGGTTACCCGAATGTTCCAGTCTTCAAAACTTTACAGTTAAGCCCCATTAAATAAACCTCGACGAAACGAATTCATCACAATAGCTCAGTCTTCATAAAACTCATCCTTTCCTTTCTATCGGAATCATTCGCCCTCATAAACCTTCCATTAACCCTTATGCACATATATAATGAGTTCCCACACTTCCTTATGGTAAGGTTGGACTTACACATGAAAACCATGTATTGGCGCTTTATTTCATTATAAACACTTTCTAATGGAAATACGCATAAAGCATGTCATTTATACCTTTTTCCGCCTATTCAAGAGCTTTTTCACAGTTCTCGAGGCTCCTTTATCGCTAATCGCAGTCGCCTACTTTTGTGGGTCGCTTTTACACATTTCCCCTTCGTTTCCGATATGCGATAAACACAATCAGACATCAAACCATATACACTGCATTTATAACTCTATTGGGTCCGCCATATTGCATGCCGTGTTCCTTTTTCGCTGATATAACACTGTTAATGTTTGCAATGCGATCACTTCATTGGTTGCATTGGCATCACTGTCACACTTCTTTAAGGCAAGGTCTATTCACTTTCTTGAATATAGTATTGTGATTAAATCCCCACCATTGACCCTTCTCATAGATCTGATGTTCCTCGCTCTATCGCTTGATTGGAATTGGTAATTGCTTGAGGTTGGGGCTATTTACGCGTTTGTTTTCCTTCGATGTGATATTTATAACTCTGTCCATTCTCTGCGATCAGATCTCAATCGTTGATCGGTCAGATCCAATGGTGCCTGAGCACCGATTCTTCAATATTTTTCTCCTCTATTATTTGGGTCTTATAACACTTCCCCAATGTTTCTCTATGGTTTTAGGTTCCTCAATGGTTCTGGCCCTCCACTATTCCGCCGTGCAACTCTTCTATCCTGAGCTTAAACTCGATGATTCTTTAATCACGAATGCTTCAAGCATTTGTTTAGTCCTTCCTTCGAATGGATTCAATGATCCATCATGATCCTTTGTCTCGTTCTCACTCTTTCCTCTCTATGTATTCGCTCTCCTCTTTGTGTCCACCGAATTCACCTGCATATATATATATATATCTTTGTGTCCACCGAATTCACCTGCATATATATATATATATATATTGAATGTACAGAAACTCTGATTCACATTAAATTCATCATTCAATCACTTAAAACACACGTTTATACTGATTTGAAACAATCTCTGCATTTAACAACTAAACAAAGGATCACATATTGAGACTCTGTCTCTCTCTTAGCCTGCTCTTCTAATACCAGTGGCGTCTTTTACACTCTGCCCATAGGCTTACAAACACATTATAATCTGGCATTAAAAAAAAGAATAACCTCTCTCTCCCTCTCTCTCTTTTCTTTCCAATACATTATTAGCAGTTTCTTTGTTGAGGAATTGTTCCTCAATTATTTTTCAGTTTCCCAACAGTTTCTTCAGACAGTTCTTAACTAATCCTAACTTAATATGTTTGCCTAATTTAAGAACTAATAATGGGTGAGTCAACCTTAATTTCAAATAAAACAAATTAAAACATCACAAAAATATTTTTGAGTTGTCACCTCTTCATTCGGATGCTCCTGCTTCAGGCTCTCGGGGTAAATTAAATTCATGTCTGCCATCCATGGGCTCTTCAATAGAGTACCCGACACTCTAAATCTGGTCAGCATCTAACCAAGAAATATCTTCAATAGGATGACCCTTCCACTTGACTAGGTACTGCAAATATTCCTTCCTTGAAGTTTGTCTGGCCACTTGGGTATCTAGGATCTGTTCGATCTCTAGAGGCTTTTTTGGGGGCATTTGTTTAATCCACGAATCATTATCTTTCTAGGTGTCCGTGTTCATCTTTCCGAATTGTCTTCGTCATCCATCGCAATATAGGGATACATATCTACTACATTGAAAATGGGTGAAATTCCAATACCTGGGGGTAACTATAGTTCGTAAGCATTCACAGCAAAATTCAAAAGAACCCTGCAAGGCCCAATATTTTTCCATTTCAAATTGTTGTATCTTCCTATAGGGAACCTCTCCTTGTGTAGGTGTGCTAATACTAGGTCTCCTACATTGAATTTTACCTCCCACCTTTTTAAATATGCCTTTTGCTTGTATCTTTGGTTGCTGTCTTACAATTTTAATTTCACCTATTCATGAAGATCGTTGATTTCCTTTGTGAAATCTTCACCATCAGCACTCCTACGTTCCAACGGTCCCAAATCCCATAACTCATGTACTCCATGTGCATGCATCCCATATAGGATCTGGAAAGGGCTACTGCCCGTGCTTCGGTTGGGTGAATCGTTATAAGAAAATTTCGCTTGTGCAAGCACACAATTCCACTGTTGAGAATTTTTTCCAACCAAACTCCTTAATAAATTTCCTAGGCTTCGGTTCACCACTTCGGTTTGACCATTGATTTGTGGATGATAAGCTGAACTGAAGTTTAGTTTGGTGTCTAATTTCTTCCATAAGGTTTGCCAAAAATGTCCTATAAATTTAACGTCCTGATTCGAAACAATAGGCTTTGGCAAGCCATGTAATCTAACTATCTCAGTAAATAACAAATGCGCTACATGTGTGGTGTCACTGATTTTCCTGCATGGAATGAAATGTGCCATTTTGGCGAAACGATCCACCACCACCATGATGGAGTCGAATCCCCATTGTGTCTTTGGTAGACCTAAGACAAAGTCTAAACTGACTTAGTCCCATGGTCTATTCGGAATGGGTAAGGGCATATACAACCCTTTGTTTTGGTTGTCCTCCTTTGCAGGCTGACACACTTTGCATCTAGTCACAAGCCTTTTTTTATCTTTGCGCATCTTCGACCAGTAGTAAAAGTGGCTCAATTGATCCAAGGTCTTGTCTATGCCAAAATGCCTGGCTAAACCTCCATTATTCTTTTCTTGGATTAAGTTCTCTCTCATAGAACATTCCAGAATACACAACTGCCCTCCTTTGAAGAGAAACCCTTCCTGCATATGCCTGGCTAAACCTCCATTATGCTTTTCTTGGATTAAGTTCTTTCTCATAGAACATTCCAGAATACACAACCGCCCTCCTTTGAAGAGAAACCCTTCCTGCATATTATATTCTAGCCATGAACTGTTATCTCTCAACAATGGATTTTAGCAAGCTTCATAAACTTCCTCAAAATCTGCATTTGCCTCATACAAGTCCTTAAGATGTTCAAATCCTAATACTTGTATTGTACTTTCCTATAGGATCAAATTTCTCCTGATTAACGCATCTTCCACTTTGTTGGCTTGACCGCTGATGTGTTTCAACACAAACGTAAAACTTTGCAAGTACTCCACCCACTTGGTATGTTTATGGTTCAGTTTATGCTATTGCATAATATAATGCAATGCAAAATTGTTTGAAAATAAGAAAAATTCATTGGCCAATAGATAATATCTCCAATGCTTTAGTTCTTGAACCACTGCATAAAATTCCTTGTGATATGATGTGTATTTTTGCCTACTTTCATTTAGTTTCTCACTTAGATATGCTATTGTCTTGTCCTCTTGACTGAGTACTACACTAGTGGCGATCCCACTGGCATCACAATGAACTTGGAAAAGTTTGTTAAAGTCATTGACCTCAAAATCAGTTTTTTGGTAATTTTCTTTTTGAGCAGCTGAAAACTCTTCTCTGCCATTTCTTTCCAATGGAAAGGCTGATTTGTTTGCTTAATGGTGACCAACATGGGTGCACAAATCCCATTGAAATTTTTAATAAATTTCTGATAAAAACTTGCCAATCCATGGAAACTCCGCACCTGAAACAAACTTTTGGGGGATGTCTAGCTAACTATAGCTGCAACCTTTTCTGGATCCATTTTTAGTTCATTCTCAGAAATCACAAATCCCAAATAAATTAATTCTTTCTTGAAAAAAGAACATTTCTTCAAATTTATCAGTAATTTATTCTGTTGTAATTTTTCCAATACATACCTCACATGTTGAAGATGTTGTTCCTTTGTCTTGCTGAATATAAGTATGTCATCCAAATATATAATTACAAATTTCCCAATGAATTCCTTCAGCATCTCGTTCATCAACCTCATGAATGTGCTAGGGGAATTGCTCAATACAAACGGCATAACCAACCATTCGTACAAGCCTTTGTTAGTCTTGAAAGTTGTCTTCCACTCATCACCTTCTCGAATTTTGATTTGGTGGTAGCCGCTTTTCAGGTCTATCTTTGAAAAATACACTGCTCCACTCAAATAATACATCATATCATCCATTCGAGGTAACGGGAATCTGTACCTGATGGTGATTGTGTTAATGGCTCAGGAATCTATGCACATTCTCCACTCACCTCCTTTCTTGGGAGATAAAACAGTCGGAACTGCACAAGGGCTTAAACTCTCCTGAATTAGTCCTTTGTCCAACAATTCCTACACCTGCTTCTAGATTTCTTCATTATCCTTTGGACTCTCCAGTAGGCAGCCTTGTTTGGCAAACTTGCTCCTGGAATAAAATCAATATGGTGACTAATGCTCCGCTTCGGTGGTAATTTGTCTGGTAGATCGTCTACTACAATATCACTAAATTCTTGTAACATGTTCTGTATCTCTTCTGGTAAGTCAATGACTTTAGTATGGATCAATACTAGTTTTGGCCTTCGCACAACTACATACTTCACTTCATCATCCTCCATTTGTCACAGAAACTCTTTTCTACCTAACAATAGTTCCTTTGTTCCACTGGTTTCTGTAGCATCCTCTTCCTTCATGGGCACTAGGGTATGCTTAATCCCATCTTTAACAAACTTGTAACAATTTATTGCCCCATCATGGACGACTTTCCTATCATACTGCCATGGTCTGCCCAGCAGAATATGGCACATGTCCATCGGCATTATGTCGCAAGTCACCTTATCCTTGTACTTGTCTATTTCAAATTCCACCTCGCATTGTTCATCAACTAATAATTGGTGTCCTTTCTGCAACCACGAAACCCTGTATGGAGTTGGGTGTTTTACTCTCTTCAAACCCAGGTTCTCCACCATCTCCGTAGCTACCAAATTATCAGTGCTCCCACTATCAATAATCAATTTACAACATTTTCCGTGTGACTTACATACAGTTCGGAACGATGCTTTCCTTTGTGTTTGATCAACTACTTCCTTAGCTAGTTTTAACAATACCTTGTTCAACACCAAGGCTTCCCCAGTTTATGGTGCATTTTCCACCTCCTATGGGGGTGCCTCCACTTCATCGAGCTGAGCGACATATTCTCCCCTCTGCCCAGTTTGTTCATTTTCAAGACAATCAAAGGACCTGTGACCCCACTAGTGACACTTGTAACACTGATAGGCATTTCCTATGCCTCTTCCATTACCTCTTCCTTGCTAGTATGACCTTCCTCCTCCAGTGTTACCTTCCCTTTCACTCTATCCCGAAGTCTTCGAACTACTACCCTCTTCTTTACTGTTGGCAGTCCTACCTTTTCCAAAGGTCTATTCTCGCCCTCTACCAGAACCACATCCTCTTTCAGCATTCTATTTCCTAGCAATCTTTTCCTTCACCTTCAAAGCACTCTGATAAGCTTCCTCCATGGTCCTAGGGGAAAGAATGCTAATCTCGTCTAGGATCTCCATTCGTAGACCATTTACAAACCTCGTTGTTTTCTCAAGGGTATCTTCTACATAACTAGCTCTCAGGTCGATTTTATAAAATTCTTTAGTATATTCCTTCACAGTCATCATTCTCTGCTTCAGGTTCTGTACTTGTCTATAAAGGGAAATTTGATAATCTTTATGCAGAAACTTGCTCTTCATTCTAGCAACCATCCTGTCCAATTTTTTAATCAATGGTTTGTTTAATCTCCTCCTTTCTACCTGTACACTGTCCCTTCAATTTGGTGATAGCAAACTTGATCCTCTTATCTTCGCTAATTTGTTCATACTCAAAATATTTGTCTAGTTCACTTATCCAATCTAACAATGCCTCTGTGGACAAACTGCCATCATAATTAGAGAGCTCTAGTTTTGGCTTACTACTAGTTAACAAAACTGATGTCAATAGCTTAAGTTCTGGTCCTTCGTCATCTGACCCATCTGTCGTGGCTATGTTTTCCTCCTCACTGTCATCCCCACCTTCTAGATCTCTATGCCTTCCTTCTTCCACCATTGCCAAATGTGCAGTTAAATTTCTAATCTCTTCTCGTAACCCTTCATCTGCTACTCTTCTAATGGCTCTTCCTCAACCCCTTCTTCCTACCTCCATATTTACTAAGAGAAAGGAAAAACCTACTCTGATACCAAAAATGACATAGTACAACCTGAAATAGGGTTACCTACGTGTACTAGTCTTCAAGACTCCTAAAACAGGGTTACTTGCATGTACCAATCTTCAAATATTTATGGTTAGGCCCCTTTAAATAAACCTCGGCAGAACGAATTCATTACAATAGTCTAGTCTTGATAAAACCCATCCTTTCCTTTCTATCGAAATCATTCACCCTCATAAACCTTCCGTTAACCCTTACGCCACATATATAATAAGTTCCCAACTTATTTATGGTAATTTTGGACTTACACATGAAAACCACGTATCGACACTTTATTTCATTATAAACCCTTTATAAGAGAAATACGCATAAAACATGTCATTTATACCCTTTTCCGCCTATTCCATAGCTTTTGCACAGTTCTCGAGGCTCCTTTATTGCTAATCGCAGTCGCTACTTTTGCGGGTTTCTTTAACACATTTCCCCTCCACTTTTGCTATGCGATAAATGCAATCAGTCTTCAAACCATATACACTGCATTTATAACTCTATCGGTTCCGCCATTTCACATGTTGTGTTCCTTTTCCGCCGATACAACACTTCTAATGTTTGCGATGCGATCACTTCATTGGTCGCTTTGGCATTACTATCACACTTCTTTAAGGCAAGGTCTATTCACTTCCTTGAAAATAATATTGCGATTAAATCCCCGCCATTGACCCTTCTCACAGATCTAATAGTCCTCACTCTATCGCTTGATCGCAATTGATAATCACCTAAGATCAGGGTTATTCATGCCTTTGTTTTCCTCCGATGCAATATTTATAACTCTGCCCATTCTTTGTGATCAGATATCAACCATTGATCGGTGAGATCCAATGGTCCCTGAGCACCGATTCTTCAATCTTTCTCTCCTCTATTATTTGGGTCTTATAACACTTCCCTAATGTTTCTCTATGGTTTCAAGTTCCTCAATGGTTCTAGCCCTTCATTATTCCATCGTGCAACTCTTCTCTCCTGAGCTTAAACTCGATGATTCTTGAATCACGAACACTTCAAGAATTTCTTTGGTCCTTCCTTCATATGGATTCAATGATCCATCATGATCCTTTGCCTCGTTCTCACTCTTTCCTCTCTCTGTATTCACTCTCCTCTTTGTGTTCACTGAATTCACCTGCACACACACACACACCCACAAACACACACACATATTGTACAAAGACTCAGATTCACATTAAATTCATCATTCAATCACTCAAAACACAGGGTTATACTGATTTGAATTAATCTATGCAATTAACAAATAAACAAAGGATCACATATTGAGACTTTGTCTCTCTCTCTCGCCTACCCTTCTAATACTAGTGGCCTCTTTTACACTATGACCATAAGCTTACAAACACATTCTAATCTGGCTAAAAAAAAGAAGAACCCCTCTCTCCCTCTCTCTCTTTTCTTTTCAATACATTATTAAGTTTCTTTTACAGTTGAGGAACTCTTCCTCAGTTATTTTTCAGTTGTTAAACAGTTTCTTCAAACAGTTCTTAACTAATCCTAACTTAATCTCTTTGCCTAATTTAAGAACTAACAATGGATGAGTCAGCCTTAATTTTAAATAAAACAAATAAAAATAGAACAAAAATATTTCCAAGTTGTCGCCTCTTCATTATGATGCTCCTGCATCAGATCAACCCTGATTTCACTTTGAAGCTAATGAGAATTAGTTCTTATGTTCACAATTTTCATTTTCTTCTTACCACTCGCGTAGACAAAAAAATGATAATCAAAATTGAATATTTTTTTATAAAATGAGAAATTTTTTCATTCTTTTAGTAAATATCATATTAGTTCAAAATATATTAAATAATAACAATATGGATTTGTATATTTTACATCATTATTGTTCGCGAAATCAAGCATAGAAAACAACAATGGTTAAAGAAAATCACACTTTGAAAATTGAGATTAAAAATCTAAAAGAACAACTACATAATAACTCATCCATAAATATCACAGAGAATAAATTATATATTATACCCATAAAATAAGAAATTAATAAACTAATTGTACTAGACAATGAGCGCCACAAAAGAGCTTTACACCTTATAATCATTGGTTTAGAAGAACAAAACAATGAAGACACATTAGAATTAGTTAAAGTAAAAATAAAGACAAAATGTCAAATTCAAACAACTTATCTCACCAAAGCAATAAGGGTAGGAAAAATACTTGAGCATAAACATAGACTAATCTGTGTCAAGGTCAGTTGTAATGACCATAAATTAGATATACTTAGGAAATCCTCTAGCCTAAAAGGAATGTGAATCTTTATAAATGAAGACCTCATTCTAGAATACCAAGTTGAACTCAAGAAAGAAGTACAAAAGGTCGAGGCAAGAAAAGAGGGGAAATGGGCAATCATTAGGAATATAAAAGTTATTATTAGAGAGAGAGTCCCAAACACAAATGACAAATAGGGAATGACATCACTCTAAATCCTCTTTTGGAACTACTATGGTTTTCCATGGTGTAAGGGTCCTACGTTAAGTTGGATTGCAAGTGATATTGATCTTATTCTTTTAGTTCAAACATGGGAGCATGACGAATCTAGGGTCCCTCAACTTGACGGGTTCACTCTTTGGTCTTCCTAGAATGAGAAATCCTCCAGCAGGGGTTTTGGTGGTATAGCCTGTTATATTACGAACATTGTTTCCTCTCACATCCGACTTCATAAAACATACCCCTTCAAGCAATAAATTTGGCTTGAGATCTCTAATTTTGCAACCAATAGGATATTCCTTGTAATCTCTTATTTCACCCCTATCAACTCTACATCCTATAAGAAAAACAACCTAGATAAGGATTGTCCTTTCAATGCCTTAGAAAAAGACATTTACAACCTAAGGAATGATGGCAACATCCTTTTGCTTGGGGAATTTAATGCTCAGACTACTACTAATGAAGCTATTATGTTAACTAACAACTCTAACCATACCCCTTGTGGCTTGATGAGGATGGTCACTTAGCTAATAGATTCCAGAGAAAATATGAAGAAATAATCGAGAAATTATTCGACATTGAGCTCCTCAAACTTTGTACTTACCAAGACCTAATAATTTGTAATGGTATTAATAAAGCGACTCTCTCTGGTTAGATGACCTGTTTCCATGGGCTAGGTAGCAATTTCATGGATTATGAGATCTCTCATATCCATGTCCTCAACCATATTACTAACTTTGAGCTTCTTAACGCGTACGAGCCTGACTCTGGCACCCACCCACATGCAAGAGAACAGCGAATGAAAAAGCCACATTCACTTTGATAGAAGTAATGTCAAGCTTTTCTAAAGGGATTTGGAAAGGAATTTGGGCTCCCTGACTTATAATAAAAACATTGATCAAATATATTACCATTTTACTACTACCCTTTCCACCACCATTAGAAAATTCTCTAATAAGACTTCGTATAAGAAAAATAATAGAACTTTCAATCCTTAGTATGGCAATGATTGTAAAATTGCGAGGTAAGCAGTCAGAGACGCACCTAATGGGAGCATCAAGCTCAAGTATATAAGTATATACAAAGCTCTCATTAAGAGGAAGACAATGTCATATATTAATAAGAGACAAGAGCATATTTTCCACCTTTTTGAAGTTACACCTAGAAAGTTTTGGCCGAATGTGGTTGTTTTTTAAACTAAAGATAATCATTCTATCCCCCTAGAAATTTGGGATAACTATCTTAAGAAGTTGTATGACTCTCTGGAAAGCATGGGTACCATCTTAAACACTCCTATTAAGGATGATACTTTTTCTCTGGAAGACGTTGAGTTTGAGATTAATAAGTTCGCTAATGGGAAAGCCAAATATATTGAAGGTTACCAAGCTTAGATCTTTAAAATGAGAAAATATATCCTCATTCGTCATCTCCACAAGCTTCTCAATTTGGCTGTAAAGAATGGCTTCTTTAAGATTTGGATGTAAAGCCTTATTGTGCCCTTCTTCAATAATGGGAACAAAAGAATTCCCTCTAACTACATGAACATTATGATTAGCCACACCCTAGCCAAGATTTATGAACTGATTCTGGAAAAAAAGCTTAGCCTTTGGCTTGAGAACCAGGGTAAAAGAGGTAAAGGGCAAGCTGGTTTTAAGAGACATCACTCGATCATCGACCACCTTATCAACCTTAGGATTATCGGAGGAATGACACAATAGTAAAACTGATCTCTTTTGTTGCTTTGTGGACTTTAGAAAAGATTTTGACACTGTCCCCGAGATAAGCTCTGGGCGAGGCTTGAAGAGATCATGGTTCCTTGTGAATTCATAATTGTTGTGATCTGCCTCTACAAGATTGTTATTTCCAAGCTTAAGACCAACAAAGGGTGGTCTAAAGATATTAAATGTAATATCGGGGTCAAGTAAGGTTGTCCCCTTTTCCCTAGCCTTTTTGGTATTTACATTGATAAAATAGAGGAGTGTCTGGAAACCGCAAGCTGCAATGGCACCGAGCTCGCTGGTATTACCATTGCTCTTCTCCTTTATGTTGATGATATCTTCCTTCTTGCAAGGAGCCATGATGACCTAGGCAAGCAACTTAAGACTCTTCATGTCTACTACTCGAAGATGGGTATGACAATTAATACCAACAACACTAGTCATGATCATTAAATCCAAAAATATGACCCATGGTACTTTTGTCTACGATAATCATTATCTTGAGAAGGTTTATTCTTTTTTTTTGTAGGCTAGGGCGGGACTCTCCGATTTAATGTCCATTAACTACCCCTCAACGGGGGAAGGGTAGCCCAAGATTTGAACCCAAGACTTCCGGTTCGGTGAGACTTCATTTCCACGGCCATTGCCGCTTGAGCTACCCCATGTGGACTTGAGAAGGTTTATTCTTATAAATATTTGGGTATTGAATTTTCTCATTAGCTCAACTGGAATTATAGCATCGAGAAAAGAATTATTGGAGGATAGAAAGCTTATTATGAGCTTGAAAACAGTTGTAAGTCAGCCGATCTTTACATTTGGAGTAAGAAAAGGTTCCTCTTTGAGACTCTCGTCACCCCTGTTACCTTATACAGATGTGAAGTTTAGGGGTGCAGTATATTTAGGGAGTCATGAAGAAAGATTGAGATGATCCAAAAGAAATTCATAACGTATAACCTCAAGATGAAGGAAAATACTCCCTATCCTATCCTCTTGATCAAAGCTGGTCTATCCCCCATTGAAAGTGCGGCTATCTTTAGATATATTATGTATAAGAAGAAGCTTCACAATATGGAATCCAATAGGCTCCCAAAAATTGCTTCTAACTTTAGTCAAAACCCCCACTGGCTTCTCAAGCGTGGGTGGCATTAGGATGCTTAGTCTTGGCTCAAGCTTTGGGAGGTTAAGGAGGAGATCATAATGGGAAGCAAGGACAATATCAAAGATACTATTACCTCCACTTTTAAGGAAAACATGTGAGATGCTAATGAGTTGGAGGGTGAAAGGAAGCTTAGGTACTATAAGGAGGTGGTCAACCACACCCTCGATAACCAAAATTATCTCTCTATGTTGACTAGTAGCAAGAAGAAAATGAGCACCGCTAGGACTAGAACTAACTCTCATGAGCTTTGGATTGAGACTGGGCGATAGTCCACTCCCAAAACTCCGTAGGACGATAAAATTTGTCAGATCTGTGATAATAAGAAGGTGGAAGATGAAAAGCACTTCCTTTTAGACTGGCCAACTCTTGCCCACATCTGCTCTCAATTCCCTATCATCATCCACACCTCCAATCTTCTTGACTTATTAAGTCAACCCAACTATAGTGATCTTGGAATGGTTCTTTCCCTACACTTTGATCATAGAAAAAAGATTTTGAAGAATGACAATTAGAGTCTCTTCTCTTGAGGTTAGATAAACCACCTTAGTCTTAATAGACATTGCTGAAAATAAAGAGATAACACATGTAAAAGATAAAAAGTGAAAAATATTTTTTTAATTAAAAAAAATAACATAATATATTAAATAATTATTTATTTATTGTCATAAAATATTAAATAAATTTGATTTTTATATTTTTTTGTTATTAAAAAATTAAATGCTTATGTTAATAAGTAGTTTATGTTGGAATTGTCTTTTATGAATTTTTACAATAAAGTAAATAATGAATAAAGCTAAATTTGAAAATTTGGAATATTTTAAGTCTAATTGACAATATAAAAAGTTTCCTATTTTTTTTTCAAATTTTAGGTTTCCTAATTAATTTTCAATTTTTTTTAGGTTTCTACCCGTGATAATGGTTAGCTTTATAATTTATTAAAAAACTATTTAAAAAACATGGCATTGGCGTATTTTACTATTTTCACTATTTTCATTTTCATTGAAGCAAGCTGTTATGGTTTTGACATTGTGAGCTATTTTATCTTCTAGTTATATACAATCGAATTGCACTGGGTCTCGAAGCAAAGCCAGATAAACCAGATCTGGGAAGTAGGCTTTTAGTTATTGCAAGATTAATTTAAGTTTCAAACCAATATAATAAATGCCTTACCCGTTATTATTTGTATGATTGTTTAGTTTTTTATTTGTAATGATATCTCAAATTTATGTGTATGTAAATATCTCAAATTTGTATTTGATTGTTTTAGGAAATAAAGTAAAATGAAGTATTTAATAGAATAATAATTATTATTTTTTAATGGGTAGTTTTTTATTATTTTTTTTTGTAGGGTGGGGCTGGACTCTTCTATTTACATGTCTATTAAGTATCCCTCAATGGGGAAGGATAGCCTAAAATTTGAACCCAAAACTTATGGTTCGGTGAGACTTCATTTCCAAGGCCATTGCCTCTTGATCTACCCCATGTGGACTA
>APFE031422303.1:0-10690 GCA_000404065.3 Pinus taeda | reverse complement strand
GAGTCATATATAAAGGATAGAGACTCCCTGCGAGGAGCATCGTGTCTTATTTTGTAATCGAGCTCTGCTCTATTGGAGGTTGCCCCCTCGAAGAGGCAAGTGAACATTACTCTCTGAATAATAAAATTATTGCTATTCTGTGTTCTGGGTATCTTTTCTTCGCATATTCTATGTTTTGGGTATCTTTTCTTCGCATATTCTGTATCTGGGTATCATTTGCAGGTTAAGAGCATAAAATCTTCCTTCCTCCCTTAACAACTTCTTCAAAAACATTTTTCACTGAGAGTCCACTTATGGTTTGTTGAAGGTCACTGTGAGCATTTTTCCTTGTGAAAGATAGGATCCTTAGGGGTGCTAAGATTGGAAAGGACCTCATATAACCTTATCCTACCTTCCACTACCTTTCCTCACCTTCAGCTCAACTTTAATCCCTTAGAATTCTCACATATTCAATCATGTATTGAAACAAGGAAATCTTGTAACATCCTATAACATCCTATAGCACCATGTAAAAGCGCTCCAAACTTGACCAAAATTGTCCTAAAAGAATTATTTTTGTCTCATAATCCTTCATAATTTCCCTTAGGCTTTGAAACCATTATTGAGGAATATAAGATACCACTTAGTACTTGTCTCTTCACCACTGCAATTCATCTCTACAATTAGGGTTAGTAAACAAGTTCATGAATTGAGTAGTACAATGATGATTTACATGATTACTTTCTAAAGCACTTAATGAACTTTGTTACTAGAATATAATATCTTTTGAATGTAGTGTTTTAAGGTTGATTTCATGCTCTTTACTTTATACAAGTTATACTAGGTTTTCCATCTATGTTCAATGCTTTCTTAGGGTTTCCATTTCAAGCATTGTTATTTCTTATGCATGGACTAGGTTTCCCTTTGATGCAACATTTACATTCTACAAGTAGATTAATGTTTACATTATACAAATAGAATAACGTTTAGATTTTTTTTAGATTAGCATTTAAATTTATGCAAGTAGAGTAGCATTTACATTTATGCAATTATATTAACCTTTCCATTCTTGTAAGTATATTAGGACTTCTTTTTATGCAATTTTTTCATTCTTGCAAATATAGATTCGATTGATAGAATGGTCTCTTTATACCTTGGTTTGTTCCATTGCCTCATAGAAACTTGAGTAGATCTTACCTTACTATGCATACAACACTGCCACTCTTAAGTTTGTATGAACCCTAGATTGATAATTAAATTTTGCAGCCTTGGGAGTTGCAACATTCTTGTTGCAATACTAGGTCTAAACACTTTTTGGCACTAGTCCCAGTGAGATGTACAAGTATGTGTTGTTTCTACTTAGAGTTGATTTCTTTTCCATTTTAATTTCTCTTTGCATTAGTTTTTCTTGTCTTGAAAATTTCAAAAAATAAAATAAAACACAAAAAAAACGCACATAATTATTTCATTCTTCGTAGGGTTAGGGATAATCTAGCAAAATTTCGACCAAAAACCCCCACCCCTTTAAGAATTCAACCATCACTCTTCTTTGGTGGTTGTGAACCTCCTACTCTAACCATTGAGGAGTTGGAAAATCCCTTAGGTGAACATCTAAATATATTTGAAGAACCCATAGGGGGGAATAACCTACATCACCTACCCAAATCATGTTTGAAAATGGGCAAGCTGAGATTTTTCCTATCAGAGAAACCAATGGGCAAGCTGGAATGAAGAATATAAGCCCCACTTCTCTCCCACACTTCCATGGCCTAGCTCTAATGACCCTGATACATTCATGTTCAAGTTTGATGTGGTTTATAGAACCTATGATTACACTTCTTATGAGAATAAGTTAAAGTTTTTCCCTTGTACCCTCAAGGATGCACCCTTGCACTAGTTCATGAGCTTAAAAGTAGGTAGCATCACCACTTGGGATCAAATTCAGTAAGTTTTTAATCATAATATAGGGACTACTTTATATTAAGGGAAACAAAAGAGGAGATCTTCATAATGAACCTAGGGCTAGATGAATCCTTAGAGGATTATGAAGAAATATTCCAACTCAGCTATAGAAGAGCTAATTGTACCCTTGACCAAGAACCCTTGAAGCTTGTACTTCTCTGAGGGATTATGGAGGATTTAATGGAGACCCTTAATATAATATATTATGGATACATTTAGTAGCTAACTTATGAAGACATCAATACATTACTCAAGAACCATTCTAGGGCTACAAGGAAGAGAGGTAGTTCTAGTCAATGCTTGGTCAACCCTTATCCCTCTACCTCAACCATCAAACATGAAATATGGAATATTCTAGAAGACTTTAAGAGTGAGATGTTGTGTACATTTTCCTTAAAAATCGATACCATGCAGATTAAAAAGAAGAAAGAGGAGGCAGAAATGGAACTAGCTATATTTTTCCCTAGATGCACCAAGAGGCACCCCATAAATGAGTGCCAACTTAATGTCATAGAAGTTTTCTCTGTTTGTGAGGCGAACCATGCAAATGAAAAATTTCCCTCTCTTCCAAGCCTGAAGGTTGTATATCAAGGGGCAGAGAGTGGCTTAGAGTAGCTTTGTTTCATCAACCAAAAGAGGTTGCAAATCCCTCGACCATATCAACAAGGCATGCAAGGTGCACATTATCTTTCTTTTAATCAAAACCAGAGTGCATCCTTTCAGCCTTGGCATCCTCTAGCTCACTCACCTTAGTCCTATTCTCCTTATTACCTTCCTTAGGATATTAATCTAACCTTCTAAGCATATCAACCTCAGCCTCCTCAATTAGGCAACCCTTCATAAGTATGGAGGCCTCAAGAAGCCCAAATCCCTGCCTTACTACCTCATCCTCCACCTCAACCAGATCTACCCCACAATAATCCACCCAAGAAACCTCATATGCCTACCCAACCTAATCTGAACCTGAAAAACAGGCAGGCCCAGTAGTTCTATAATAGGGAAACATCCTATCCTACTTGTGTTGTGGAGATCTATGAGATCAAGCTTAGATATGGGAAGGTACTTCCACATGCTCACCCACCTTATCCACGTAAATACCTTGAAGAAGAGAGGGAAGATAATGCCCTTGAAGCCAATATACCTCCTTATCCTAAAAGGTTGGTCCAACCTAAACAACACACCCAAAAAGAGGCTAAACTTCTAGGAGAATTGAAAATCATGTGTGTTAAAATACCCCTTCTCCAGGCCATCAAAGATGTTCCCATATGCAAAAATATTATTAGGGAAGAGTGTTTCAAGAGGCCTGGAAGAATAAAGAGATGTCCTCACTATCATTATTGTTGGACAATTATCTGATCTAATGCTTGAGAAGGTTATCTCCCCAAAATAATTAGATCCCAGTAGCCCAGTAGTGGATGTGAACATTAATAGTATTGTAGTCCCCAACACAATGATTGACCTTGGGGCTACAATCAATGTCATTACCAAGGAAATTATGTTGAATATCAACCTCCAAGAATCCTTGAGAAAGACCACCACAGTGATCCATCTTGCAGATAGATCCACAGTAGCCTCTGAGGGATTTATTGAGGATGTGATGGTTTTGATTGTCTCTTAGAAGTACCCCATAGATTTCCTTCTCCTCCAACCCAAAACCAATTTTAATGGATACCCTCTCATTTTAGGGAGACATTGGTTGGCCACCATTGATGCTTACATTAGTTACAGGGCTGGAAACATGATAATTAAAAATGGGGCTCTCACAAAGTAGCTTGTATTATACCCCCTACTCAACAATTTGTTGAGCATGAATTAAATTTGTGGGTAGAGGAAGAAGAAGAGGAATATTTTTATCAGTCACCCCTTACCCAGTTTGTACATTAGACACTACTATAGGAAGTAAACATCTATATGAGAATGACCTTATTGATAACTTTCTATAGAACTGACCTCCTGATGCCATGCCAATTGAAAATCTAGTAGAGGAATCCTTAGGGAAACCTGAGAAAAACTCATGGGATGAGCTATCCATAGTAAATTTTGATCAAGATCATGTTAATATTTTAGAAATCAGACCATCCAAAACCCTAAAAATCAATCCTTACCTCTTAGTAGAGCAAGAAGAGAAATTGTGCTATGTGTTGAGACAACATATTGATGCTTTTGCTTGGGACTTGCATCCCTCAGTTTGTACCTATCATAATTACATTAAAGAGGGATGTAAACTTGTGTGCCAACCCCATAGGAGAATGAAACCTGCCCTTAAATACATTTTGAAATAAAAATTGCAAAATATAGTGGATGTAGGATTCATTTACCCCATTCCATGTAGTGAGTGGGTATTTCCTCTTGTTATAGTACCTAAGAAGAATGGGAAGTGGAGGATTTTTGTGCACTATAGGGATATTAACAAGGATACAAAGAAATATACTCTTCTCTTTCCTTTCATTGATCAAGTTTTGGATGTTCTTGCAGGGAAGAAGTTATTTTCATTCTTGGATGGTTTTAGTGGGTATAATCAGATCCATATTGTTGGGAAAAATACTGAGAGGGGGGGTGAATCAATATTTTAAAAATCACTAAAACCTTCCAATTTTTGAATTGAGGCTTCTATGATCCATAACATTTTGAGGAAGAGTTTCAATTTATTATTCATTTTTCTGTACATGAATTTAATTCAGTGAACCAGCATATGTACACGACTATGATGAGGATAAGTAGTGTATATCCAGTTAACTAACTTTTCAACTAATTCGTCATTTGTTTAAATTGTGTTATCACTTAGGTTGTTCCCTCAAAAAATTCCAAGAAGGGAATACGGCCGAGGTAACCATAGACCAATATTTTAGATACAGATTCTAGCCAATCTGTATCCAGAGAGGGCTCTCTCTTTCTAATTTAGCTCTATTTTAAGGTATATTAGGCTAGTTATGAAGTACAAGGGTTTTTGTTTTGAGTTTGGATGGTGATGTTTAAAAGAACAGGAGTGTGAGTTCTGAGAAGTTCAGTCCATTGGGCTAATGGATTCTATGAGGATAAACTACTGGATATGATTTCTTTAACTGAGGGTGGTACTATAGAGCAAGGTAATCAATCATGGAACAATTTATAAGCTGGAATCAAATGGAATGGAGTCAGTGGGTGAAGGGAAATTAAGAATCCTTCATCATGTTGACAGAGGGAAAATGGATGATTATGACCAAGAAGTAGTTAAGAATTTCTTAGCCTTTAACCAATATGAAAGAACCAAAGGAAACAGGAGCAGTTAAGAATTCCTGTTTATGCTAATTCTGAAGAAAACATCAATAATAACATAGACTGAACACAGAGTGCAAACAACTAAATTCTGAGTTATTCTTTTTCTCTGTTATTGAGATCATGAAACATATATGATATAGTAAACACATAAACAGTAAAACACAAGTTATAAGAGACTTATTGATCCATGAAATGATTCAATAATTTTGTAGCATGGCTCTCAGCATCAAATTCCAAATACAAAAAGTCCAATGACAATTGATTCCAACAACTTTTGTATTCAGAAATTTTTCAGAGTTATAGAGCAGTCTAAGAAATGTATCACCAACCTTGAATACTTCACTTGGGGAGGTATTTATACAAAAGTGTTTACAAAATATCTCAAAGAGATAATATCTAGTAATAACTCATTCTACCAACTCAAGAGGAGAAATAAATGATCTTGAAAACAGGGAGGAATAAATGAAGAAGTAACTATTGTTGTGCTGGCTGCTTTAGTTGGTGAGATGTGTTGACTTTAGGCTCAATGAGTCGGCTGGTAGATGTTTTCCACTAATATTTTGTGTTGTTGCCACGACCTTCTCGGCTGTATTTAATTTTGCTTCAATGTGTTGTTTCCCTGCATGATTCTTGTCCATTCTTGCTTTCCACTTTATGGCACGTAGTATAGACTTCTGTTTTTCCAAAGATATAAGAGGAATCAAAGATATGCCTATAAGATCTCCAACATGCTTTGCCACCAGTGCTCCTCTGGTAACTTATGTCTTTGCAACTTTCTCAAAGTTTCATCAGCGTTTGTGTCCCTGTAGAAGTTAGGTTGGACTGTAAAAAGATGTTTCACTACATGCTCAATATAAAATAGATTTTCCAGATTGCTATGGAGGGTTTGGCCAGATGGAAGGGCCTTCTCTCCTGGAGAACTTGATGAAACATTTACTTGATCAGCAACATGTTTATTTAACCTGTGTGTCTACTCAACTTGTCTCAACAGGCATTAATTACTTCCCAACAGACTTGGTAAGCCCCTTTCATGCAACACTGCAAATCTATTTCTAAATGAATCTATTTCTATTTGCATTTCCTGGCACCTCCTTTCCAAATTTTGCATCAAAGTTCTCATGGTCAGGACTCTTTTGATTGTTAGAATGGTGCATGTCCTATCTCTGATGTCTAGTGCTACTAGTTCTTCACTCGTTTTAGTGTTTAAAAAATGTATTAACCTGTTGGCCTGCTTTGGCATATGTCCCAATAAAGTCCTGGCCTTTTGAATTTCCACTTGGGCTGCTGCTATTAAGTCAATCTGCTCATATATAGCCTGAATATATCTCCACATATTACAAATGGATTGACTGATGTTAGCCCACAAATGCCTTTGATTTCTCCCAAAGGCTTATCTAAAGAGAGGTCCTTTTCCAATGCTTTTACCTTGTTCTCTAATGCTTTCACCTCTCTTGTCTTTTCTACCATAGTCATTTTGGATTTATCATAGCTTATTTCTAACTTTGCCAATTTTTCTTTGGTCTCTTTCAACTCTGACACTTGTAGTTTTAATTCCTCCATGGCTCTTATTAATTCTTCAGTAGTCATAGTTGTACTGCTGCCAGAGCTGTTGTTGTCACTGAAGTTCCTGTAGTTGTTTCTGTTATGGCTGCTGGAACAGTGGGAGGCACTGTTGTTGTAACTGTAGGAGGAGCAATTGTGACTGTTGGAGGTATTTCAGGTGGTTGGGAGGTCGACTCTCCATGCTTTTCTTATAAATATTTCTCCAATGCATGCTCTGTCTCGCTTAATCTTTGATTCATCCTCATCAGCAAGTCCATCATGTCCTCCTCTGCTTTTTGCTGCACAATTTCTATGGTTTGTGGATGCATAGTAATAGGGAGCTTCAGTTTCTTCCTAATGGCTACAATGTCTTCTTCCTTCTTTTTTATTAATGCCTTTATGCCTTTGGCATCTTTGGGATCATGTCCCAGCTCAATGATAATCTCTTCCAAGGATTTAATTCTGTTATCCTTGGCTAAAGAGGAAGCCTTTTCTAAATCCAATTTGGCAGAGGTATTATTCAACGAATTCTGCAATTTGTGAGCCAATAATGCTTTATCTGCCAATATGGAGTAGACCATTTCTCCGGTTTGCTTATGCAACTCAATTTGGTCCATTGGATGAATGTCTTTAGCTAACACTTCCAGATTGGTCCTGATGTAATCAGCAACTGACTGTGGCTGCTGCATTTTGGGCTTAAAGTGACTAAGGATCATTTTTCCTTCTTGAATGTCATATGTTGCCATTAACCTTTGTTGATATGTGGGGGCAGTATTTAGCAAGAGATTATAAAGTTGAATTCTTATTGGGTCATTCTTTGCGTTTATCTCGGTAAATGTCCTCTTAATGTCAAAACCTTGCTTGTTTTGTGGCCTGGTGGATGAAAATTCCCCACTATGCTATCTTTCAATCTCCTACCTGTGTGAACTGGCTGATGTTTCTATGACCGGGGATGTATCCCGGCTGACTATTTTTTCTCCCCTTAAATTGCTTGTGGTCTCCTCAATCAACGCCTCCTCCAATAAGGGGTTTAATCTTTGCCTTTTCGCCCCTGGCTGCTCTTCAGAACTGTTGATCGGTGTGTCTTCTTGCCTTTCCCTTTTCTTGCCTTTTTCCTCATTTAGAGGAGTTTGTAGTGCAGTGATTTCAGGTGCCTTTGTCTTTACTGTAGGAACTTTCCCTTGGCCTTGTTCCTTTGATGTTGCTATCTGGTCTATCATGATGTCCTGCTCTGTGTCCATTACTTCCTTTCCCTTTGCTAACCCTGTGCTGGCTTTTTGTGTGGGCTGTTGAGAAGTCCCGGCAAAGGATGTATCACCTCTTGTGTGCTAAGGTAGCTTGAAGGATAGCTGCCCAAAAGAATCCAAGTCAAGTGTTTTTTCAAGCTCTTTCATGGCTTTTTCCAATTTCTCTTCCTCAGTAATTTCTTCAAATAATGTGCCTTCCATCCATTCTTGCTGATTAGCATATTGTTGAATTTGAGGGATCTTATAATGAATGTATGCTGATAGCCTGTTTTTCACTCTTATTTCACTTATGAAATGATTGGGGTCATATGGTGCCCAATAGAAACTTTGTTTCAACTTAAGTTGTTCCCCTAAAATCTGCTCAGCTTCCTCCCATGCTTCCCCCTTATGGACAATAAGGGGCCTAGTTGGTTTTTAATTTTCAGCTGAGCCTTTTTCTTATCATTGCAAAAGTGTGTGATATATGCACTGATCATCTGCCTGAAATACTCTAAAGCAAATAACCTCATAGGTACATACTTTGGCAATTTGAAAGAAGGGCATAGCTCACATCCATAAAATCTGAGTTATGTGTGATTCTGGTAGAAGTGCCAATCACCTATCTTGTAATTTTTGGAGAGCTATAAAATCTTTTGCATATCACTAGAGAGCCTAGTAGGAGGAGTTCTCATCAGTAGAGAGGAGGCTGGATGTATAAACAAGTCAATGAATTCATAGTAGGTATAAGGGGAATCATGGACCTCGTGGAAGACTGAAGTCCAAAATATCACAGACCTTCGCTCTCCTTTAGAATCCAATTTTCTGATGGGAAACTGAAAGCTCTCTGTTTGATAATAGAGAAAGAGATGATATATATATATAAGAGGTATACTTGAAGACTCCTTCTCTGTCTAGACTCATGAATTGTTCATGTATCTTATTGGCTATGAAAGTGGCATAATCATATTTGACAGCAGGGGGCTGTCCTAGAGTAAATATGGACAGCAAAACTAAGTTGGTCTCATGAACAAATTCACTGGTTTTAAATCCTAGGATGTAGGATATCATGTCAACAAGGAATCTTCCTGCTTCAGTGAACCAAGAATCCAGATAAGGAGGATTTTGTTGGGGCTGGCAATCTAGCTTCATGAATAATTGAGCTATTCTAGTTATCTCTGAATTTGGCAATTTGGCACCTTGGTCAAGCAAGAAGCCCGTGGAAAGAGTAGCCAGAGGTTGAGTGGGCTTGAAGTGTAGCATCTAATTTATGGACTCAAGAGTAATGTAAAATAGGACAGTTCTAGATGGAGTCATAACTTCTCATTGGGTAGGCTCATAATTGGCACAGCATTGGTGGATAATATCAGGGAATACATTTACTGAGGGGAGGTAGAACATGGGCATGTTGGATTCCCATATTCCGTAGACATCAGTATTGCTTCGATAACTATTCCTAATTTCAAAAAATGCTTGGAGATGGGGCTTGTGAACAATTAAGTCATTAATCTGAAAATCCCTATCAGCCAGGGCTAACCATTCCAAGTCTTTGTGTGGTGCATTAAGGGGTGCGACATTGAGGGCCACCGGAGCCTCCATTTCTGTTTTTTGTATTTTTGAACTAGGGGTGGGGCTTTTGCAGGGAAATAGGCAAAATAACTATGGTTCAGGTGTATTTGTTTGAAGGTGACGGAATGAATTGAACTCAAACTTGGTTCCTTAGGAAGATTTACACAGAGAAAACAGAAATTTACAGGGTTTGGTAAGAAATACGGTAAATACCTGTCTTTATGGGTGAATTGTGCGCTCAGCAAGTTGCAGGACGAGTTCGTGAACCAGACTGTGGACTTGATTTGGCTATGTGGCAGACTATGTGATTGAGTAGTTGCTTGGACATAAATCGCATGCAATGGTTCCGCAGAAAAAACAAGTGAAAATGAGTGAAAACAACACTTTCACAGCTTTTAACAAAAAATTGACTTTGGCAGGCTTTTGACACTTTTTAGTTGGGTGACGTTAGCATGAAGAAATATTTTGTCACATAGCATGGTGACGTGGCGATGACATGGTCGTGACGTCAGCAGGGGGGTCAGCGGTTGGCGGTAAGCAGTATTGGCCTGCACTGCTTTTGGGCTGAGGTGGTTTTGGTGGGGAGGGCAGGGAGCACTGTAGGAGGGCGCCACACATCCCTGGTACGATGGAAATACCACTGCTCCCCGGGCGGTAAACTATAGTGATGGAGGGACTTTTGATATGCACATTAGCCGTTGGATGGGCGAGCCCAGATCCAACGGCTGGCGGTATGTCGAAGATGAGTCAGGGCTATGGCGCGGGGACCCACATGCTTTAAACAATGTTTTAACAATTCTCAGGGCTATTATGATTGGTTGCGGGGCGGGTTTGGTTATTTAATTAACCAGGTGTTAATTAATCCCAAAGTTTATGTGTGGGAAGGGTTATTACAAGGTTTATGATAAACCTTTAATCCCCTATAAAACATTAATATATGGCTATAATTTAGTCGGGGGTTGGGATAATAAAATTTGGAATTTTTATTTACATTATATTAATACGGGAGAGGGAAGTAGGGCTAGGAATTTAACTAGTATAGGTTAGGAGTTAATATGAATTTTTGAAACTGAATGTGCTAAGCATAAAGTTTTATAACTTAGGCAAAGAAAGGAAAAGTGTTTTACACAAGAAATGTGGCTTCTTGCTTAAACAAA
>APFE031422291.1:147798-177027 GCA_000404065.3 Pinus taeda | reverse complement strand
CAATGACTTCAACCTTAGAGGCATCTATCTTCAATTCACCACCCCCTACAATATGACCCAAATAATTTAAAGATGTTCTGCCAAATTCACATTTTGATAGTTTCACATAGAGATTTTCTCTTTTCAAAACATCCAAAGTCTGCTTTACATGCTTCAAATGTTCTTCCCATGTTTAATTGAAAACAAGAATGTCATCTAAATATACAATTACAAAATCATCTATAAAAGGTCTGAGTACATCATTCGTAACTCTCATGAAAGTGGCAGGAGAATTAGTTAAGCCAAAAGGCATGACCAACCATTCATACAGCCCTTGCTTTGCCTTAAAAGCAGTCTTCCATGCATCTTGTTCTATAACTCTGACCTGATGATAGCCACTATGTAAGTCTAACTTGGAAAAGTAAACTACTTCTTTCAATTGATCTAATAGATCATTAATACGAGGAAGAGGATAACAATTCTTGATCGTTATTTTATTCAGTGCTCTATAATCAATGCACATCCTCCACGAACCATCTTTCTTTCTCACCAGTATGATTGGAGATCCACATGGTGATGTGCTTGGCCTTATGAACCCTTTATTGAGTAGCTCCTGTACTTAGTTCTTGATCTTTTCATTCTCTAAAGCAGATAACCTGTACATTCTGAGGTTAGGTAATGGAGCATCCTACTGCAAATGAATATCATGTAATATTTCCCTTTTGGGTGGCGGAGCTTTAGGTTCTTGAAATAGGATATCATATTTTGAAACAAATTTAAGTAAATCAACTTTCTATTTAGCATCACAGCCTTCAAATACATTGGTTTTTTCAGGGTTCTTTCCCTTTACAACCATTAGTAAAAATTGCTTGCATGAATTTACAATTCTTTTCATCTGCCCTGAGTTTATGAGAGAATAGTTATTTTTGAGTTGATGAGCTCTTACAATATATTCTATTCCATCTTTAGTGAGTTGATACTTATTTTCAGTTCTATAGAAAATGGCTTTTCTATCATACAAGTAAGGATTTCCTAAAACAATACCACATATATCCAAGGGAACTATATCTAATTCAACCTCATCTACAAAAGTTGACCCAATAGCAAATCTAAGTTTACATTGTCTAGTCACTTGTAGCTTTGCTTTACAACATACCCAACCTAATGGATATGGCTTCTTGTGAGGTGTTGCTAGTAAGCCCAACTTCTTTACAATTGTTTTAGAAATCAAGTTTACTTGTGATCCACTATCAAATAAAGTATCAACCTTTTGGTGCTTGGAAATAACTCTAATAGGAAAAATCTCATGTCCTTTCCTCTCATTATCTTCATTATCAATAGATTGTGCAGAATTACTTGTAGATACTTCAGAATTTTTACCTTTTATACTTGTGGCTGTGACTGTTGTTTCGTCACCTAAGTCTGACCCCAAGTCTTTCTGAATATCAGCAACAATATTCTTCTTCTTACCACCGAACTTCTTAGGTTTCAGCTCCGGATGCAAACACCAACAGTGTTCATCATCGTGTCCATCCTTCTTGTAGTGAGTGCATGAAGGTTTGTCTTTTTGTACAACGTTTGTCTTCCTCTCTTTCCATTTCAACTTCTTCTTTTCCTTGTTCTTGCTTGCAGAGGGTTTTGATGATCCCCCAATCTCTGGGTTCACATTCTTTCCTCTAGCTTCTAGATGTGTAGCCTGAATTGATACATCATCTAGGATAGTGGGGTTAAACATGAGAATGGTGTGCTTCAAATAGCTATGCAGACCACCTATATACTTTAACAAAGCTTCAGGTGAGTCTAGAGATATGCCTAGAGTTAAAGCTCTTTTTCTAAATTCCTGGGTATAGCTTTGTACACTTTGGCCCTTTAATTGGTGAAGAGTTTGCCAACTCATCATTGCTTGCTTCATATATGCTAGAGGATAGAACTATTTTTTAATGGCAGAAACAAATTCATTCCAGGTAGAAAGAATTTTACCATGTCTCTTCAGATCAGCTTGTGTCTTGCTTTCCCACCACACTAGTGTAGACCCTCCAAGGTGAAGGCTAGCCAGCTAAATCTTTCACCTTTATGAATTAATGTTCTACACCCTGCAATATACATCAATCTATCTAATCTAGTTATCTAGCTTTTCTACATTTAATTTTCCATCATAGATTGGAAAATCAAACTTTACATCTAATTTAATCACAGGAGTTTTCTTCTTTTTTCTTTTCAGGCCTAGTTTTATGTGAAGAAGATGATGAGGATGGTGATGATGGAGTAGATGGTGGAGAAGGCCTCTCTTGTTTTCCTTTTCCTTCTGGATGGGCATCTAGAAGAGGTTCCTCTGCTCCCTTATCTGGTTGAGATGCTGAAGCGCTTTCACCTCAGCCTTTCTTAAATTCCCGATACATCTCTTCCACCATGGCCTGAAGTGCCTTAAAACCTTCCATAAATTGAGATTATAATCCCAAGGGAGTTTCTTTTGCCATTTTCCTTCGAGGATAGACTCTTCCAATTTCTAGATTGGCCTCAACAAGTTCTCCTCTTCCCAGTTTGAGTTTTGACCTAGTTAGCATTCAAGAATCCAACACAAGCTTGTCTAACCTTAGCAAACCTAAAGCTCTGATACCACTTGATCTGAAAATGAGATCTTAGACTAATATTAAGGTATTACAGACTAATATTATAAAAACATAACAAATACATGCATAACATAGCAAATAATCAAGGAGTTCACCCAAAACTCTTGGGCTACATCTCCTGGTCCAACTTTCAGTGGTGACCTCTATATTATGTCTTCAAGAGGAGAGTTTTTACAAATGTGAGCTCAAATTGAGTCTCAACACAATAAGAATAAAACAATAGGGCTTTACTTGGATCCCCCAAGTCTTTCTTGAGTACACAAACTCTCCCTCTTACTCTCTGTCTCAACACTGCCTGCTCCTATCTCTATCATTTAGTGGATTTTAAGCCAATCGACGCTTGCCTGTTCATTTTCCCTTTCGGGCTTTCTATCTTCTGGTCTCTATCCATTCAAATCCCCTCTGAGCGTTAACCAATCATGGTGTAACGTCTTCAGGTATGGTGGCCACCTATTTTGTAACGGAAGAGACTATCACTGTGTTGAAATCCCAAAATAGTTGTTCTCTGTTTACACAAAGAAATACACAGAAACACTGTAAAAATCTACCCAAACGCCTTTTATCAAACCTGAAATATTATCAATCCTACCCTATAATCCTTTTAGATCCGTCTTCAGGTGCTATTGCAAGTGATCATTGATCCAACAGTTACTACTGATTTCGGGTGGCTTATGCGCATGGAGATTACCGCCCAAGAAGGCGATTTTCTCTCTCCAGCGCCGAGCCATGTGGCAACCAATGTATGGGCTCAGGCAGAGCCCCTCCAATACCACTTACTTCTAGAGGCCCGCCCAAAATTATACTCATTACAAAACTCAAAATTTATATCAGTGCATGTATAAACCCTTTCGGGTCCGTTTTATCACTCCATTTGCATTTCCTTTGTTTTTCATTTATTTAACGAAAATGCGACTTTACATAGAAAAACTCCTTTTTGTGGAACTCAATATATATATATATATATATATATATATATATATATTATATATATATAATATATATATTTGTACCAATAAGACCCATCAGGTTCGGCTTTATCGAAAGTCGCATATGTATCGGCCCCGCTCCATTGTATCGCTCTGATGCAATATTGCGATGCGATATAACGCAATCACATATCACATTGTCCTTAAGCCTTTGGTAAGTGCTCCCTTGTATTTTGTCGATGAGATATTGCGAGTTAACCTGGGTTGTTGATCTGTGCGCTTGATCAACGGTCCTCGTTGACTCACGCTAATCACTGTCGCAACTTTCATATGGTAGCCTTCGATAGCCTCTGCTTGCCACCTCCGATTGCGATATATCGATCGGATCTAGACCGTCAATCGACTAGATCCAACGGCTCCTATGCAAAGTTGTTCAAGCCTCCATTTAACTTTGTTTTCTTCATTTCTTCTTATTTTTCCTTTGCAATAATGTTTTTTGCCATTTTCTAATGTTTTCCCCTTGAGATATTTTTAAGTATATGAATACTTAGAGGGTTTTAGGATCCATTTTGGATCAAGAATCCAAGGCGCTTGACAATACTATCCAAGTTCTCTCCAAGATAGTCTTATCAGAAGCTTGGCTAACCAAAAGCATTTAGAATGAGTTGTGAGGGACTATTTATAGCAAAGGGTGGGGTAACCCTTGACATTCCCCTTTGTGAAAGTTCAACTACCCTCATTACTCTTCACCTACTCTATGACTATTACATCCAACTATTGACACTTGAATTACACTTGACATGACTCAACATTGCAATGCATAGTACTCATGTGAGACAACATGGTTTGAGCAAGCCATGCAAGATATCATTGACACTCGGCTTGTTGTGATGAGACCAACTCTTTGACATGCTCATGATGGTGAAGGTGGTGAGTTGACGCCAAGGTTGGTCATCTGTGATGGTGTGCCCACACCTCATGGTGACATCTTACTGAAGTGAACTCTTGCCTCCATTGTAACCATTGCATTGGTTCGGTCCATTCATCCAGCTCGTCTGCTAAGATGCACATGGTGTTCTTGGGGGAGGCTAAACCAGCAACACACTAATGCATAATGTATGTGTTGATCTTCAAGTGTGTGTTGGTGGTCATGTGCATCAACTCGCCAAAGTACATGTTCAACTTCAGTTGGACTTGCTTCTTGTCTTTTCCCTTGTGAGTGTGTTGAATGGGTTGGGTTGCATGTGTGCACACAATGACATGCATGCTACTAAATCCCTTGCATGCGATCACCAACACTACTCACCATGTCTTCTTTGTGTTAGATGCTGGGATGGATCTTTAACTTGTACAAGCACAATTTCATCTGTGAGTGCACATTGTGCCCACTGTTGTTCTGAAGCCTGCTGCAACTCATTTGTCTATCTGTGTAGCTTCATGTTCTTCCTTGAGTTGCTACTTCAACACATGAAACTCCTTCTTTGTTCCGTTTCCTATGTTCACGCAATCTTCATGTTGCACCATCACCTCATAGCCTGAGTCTCCAAAGTTTCTTTCATCATCAGTGGATTTGCTTGAGTTTGCAACTTTGTTTCGCCTCTGTGTTGTCAACAACCTTCCTCTTGCATTCACTTCATCTGCTGCATTCGTTGCATTTGGTATGCTACCTTCAGCTGTTGTTCATGATGTTGGTTGATGTGATGCTACTAATGTCATATCTTGATGTCTGTGTCTACGAACAACTTGATATCTTCATGAGAAGCCAAGCTCATAGACATCTAATCAATAACATCTCTAGGTGTGATTTGGACGGTGTCTTCGACTCTACTCTCTTGGAAACCATTGTACCTACACCGTTGATAGGCAGATAAACACCTACAATACCTAGAGACATGGCAACACTCATGGCAAGAAATCTATCAGTCAAAAACCAAAATGAACTTGAGAACTGACTGGAAACATACCTGTGTGACTGATCATGAAGGTTGCACAATTTCGGCTGGGAGGTAGGGATACCGACTACCAAGACTGCACACAACATAGTCTGGGCTGCTAGAATATTGACTAACTATTGGAAATACATAATGCACAGTCCATTCTGGCTACTAACTACTAGGAATGTGTAATGTGCAATCTCAACTGGCAATGGTTGTAGGTTCAGTGAATGCATTGCACAATTTCTTAGCTAGCATTCACTATCCCTCAGGATTGCGCAAAAGAGGCATGGGGGATAGTTGTTAGGCATAAATGTGCATTTTTGGGGAGTAAGGTCAAGCCTTCCCTCTCAGGATTACGTAATGATGTCTTGGTGAGGCATTTGGTGAGGTAGAGTTTGGGCTGAGGTTGGCCAAACTTGCTAATGGGCAACTGAAAGTGAATGTGAGTGAAAATGCATGATGATACTGAGTGTAAGCATAAGTGAATGATAATGCATGCAAATGGTGAGTGACATATTCAGAAAATGGAACAACATGCATGTGCGTGAGACGAGTCACCGAATCGACGACCTTTCACGAAAAATAGTTCCATGCATGGGACAATAGTGAGATGTTGATGAAAACTAAAACAGTGCTAGGACAAGCTAATATACATGTAAACAACAACAAGAGTTCAAATAAATCAAGAAAACAATACTCATACAAGAGAAAACACGAAAGTGATAGAAATGCAACACAAGGCATGGGAAGCAGGCTTACCCCAAAATAACTGAGTTGAGTGTGCCAACTACTTCTAGATGTGATGTGGGATGTCATAGCTGCAAGGTTGATGTGAGGAATGAGCTCTGTAGTGTCTGGTTGATGAGTTTTGATAACATCGAGGTTGTGATGCGCATGCCACAAATCTAGGGAAAGCGGCACTTGGTGGGAGGTTTCTGAAATGATTCTTGCATGTAAACTCTAACTGCTAAACATAGATCCCTAAAACAAGGGACACCTCTGCATGCTGCCTTGGGAGAAGCAATCCATGCATGCAAGTCTATTTTTCTTGGTCCCAGAGGGCACCGGTCAACTCAACTACACATACAAGAGACTACTCAACTGCTTGAAGGAGCTACACATTTATGACTGGGAGTTGGGTTGACTGCCCAAGAGATTTGTACAATTTATAGGAAAAGTAGCTCACTGCTACCCAAATGTGTGGAAATTATGGGTTAAGTAGCCTTCCTAGGGAAAATTGCAAAATTCCTGCTCAGAGTGTTGACTGACAGAATTGCGCAATCTTATAGCCCAGCAAACTACTAGACAGGATTGCGCAATTTATGGAAGGAAGGCTAGTTTCCCTCTAGAAATGCACAATTTTGTTGGGGAAGCTACTCAGCCTGTAGCTCGACCAAGTCTGGGTGGAAAACCTATGAGGGGAATGGATCAAGCTATGATCGACAAGCTGCCATTGTGCAAGAAAAACACTGAAGCTTGTGAACTTGACAAAGCAAGGCAAGCTCATGTGAAGGTTGGAAGAGAGGCTCCAAAATGAAGCTAAGGCAAAATTTTGGAGGGTGGTTGTATCCGCTACAACATAAGCGAAGCAGAAAATGGTGTGACTTCATAATATTGATAATCCAATTAGATTTTTTTAGGACTATTACAATGTCTTTTTTTGGATAATACTTATATCGAGTAGTGCTTGGGGTGTTAAGGTATATCGTCATATATTGTCATGTTATTGTTGTGTCAAAGGGAACATACATAACTATCTATTTATATTGAATATTACATGAAGATGGTAGGATCGATTCCATCCTCACCAAAGTTTTTTCTATATATATTTTTTTTGAGATGAGCACATGTTGAGTTGTCATCAATTCTTCCAAATGGGAAGGCTACCTTCTTCCCAAAGATGATATTATTACTTTTTCATTTCCTAGTCAAACTTCTAAAAACATTTCATGACAATGTTGGGACTTGAAGAGGACACATTTTGTTGTTAATATTGAATAAAATGATTCTCTGGTTTACTTAACATTAGTGCTTAGATATTTTACTATAAATATTTAGTTATGTGGTCATGGAAATTCAAACCATCCAATCCATTGAAAAGACCTTAAAACTCTTTTGATCTTAGAGGAGATGGACCATGCTCTAAGTGTGACAAAGGTTTTTAGGAGATTATTATATCGAAATATAGATAACAAGAACCCAAGCTACCAAAATCCAGATTTTGAAAAGCCTAAAGATCAAAAAATAAAAAATAAAAATTCCTAGATGTATTGGTGGAGGCGTAAACCAACATAGATTTTGGAAACACTAAAAATAATAACAAAATAAACCTTAATAATTAATTCACTATCTTCAACATTTTCTCATAATGAGAAAAAATCTATTAATGAATACTCGTCCTATCAAATGTTAAAGAATTGTAAGTTTGGCATCATTCATATCCACATTTATGAGTGATTCTATGGAAACTACGGTTCATATTTCACATCAAACATTTAACCTCCATTGTTGTAAATATTAACTATTTAGTTTCTATCATGAAATCATCATTCAAAGCTATGAGAGATAAATGGGCTGTATCCTCCATTAATTGTTAAGCTCCCTCTCCCAACAGCCACCGATTTCTGGAAACCAACTACAGTAATTTCTGGAAACCAACTGTAGTTATTTCCTTAAATTATAGAAATCAATGACAATTAAATTATTTTATGGTTGGGAGCTCCTGGAGTGGTCCATTACTCCCTCTGCAGTTCTCTACCATGATATGTGGAACACTTGACACATAGCCAATAGAAGCTTGATGGAAGCTTGGCTATAAATACTTCTACTTGGTCCCCAAGCTCACTAACTCAATCCCCTTTAGCCTTACACCATCAAGTTGAGTGAGCAGAGCTTGGAAGTGCCAAACGTGATTTGGGAATAATCTGCCTAGATCTTTCTCATAATATTTAACAACTTTCCTGAAAAGCGGCTCGCGCTGCTCTTCACTACTGGCTATTGTTTCTTGAAGACCAAAACTCAAATAATACAATGAAAATAGCTCTCCATATAGTTTCCTTCGTTTACATTAAAAACTAGGAAGACATTGACAACACTGTCATTTTTAAAGGTCAATGGGCAACCCCACACGATTTTTGTGTGGATAGGGTGTAAGGCATCAACAACTCTGAGCCAAGCATCTCGTTCCATTAACATGCATGGGGCTCTATATATCTAGAATCCAGATATAAATGTAAATATTCTGCCAACTTTCCTTTAATCTTTAGGCTACACAAAATTATACAAGGGGAGCTCGACGATTCTATTTGAGAACTGTCGGTTTCTGTTGCAAAACTCATGGAAGGTTGGGGCAACCTTGGATGCAAGTTTTGTTTTCCATTATCTTGTACAACAGCAAATCAGGGTTTCCAAATTGTGAGAGCAGTTGTTGAGATGGTGTTGATTGGAGTGTGAGTAGCATCAATGGCCAGAGGTATGTTTTCTTGGGCATTAAAGTTTTTTCGATTATTTTAAGTGTTTTATTCCGCATTATAGAATCATTATTATGCTTTCATTTGGTATCAGAGCTCAATACTTAACTCTGCCTTGGTGTTTATAGACATGCTCTATTATGCTAATGTTATATTTTGAGAATTTTCTAAATTAAGGCAATTATTTGGAAATATGTCTAATTTTTGCTCAATTTTTATGCTTATAATATTTATTTGATTATATGCATTTTAGATAATTTTTGTGCAAAACTTATTAATGATCATATTTAATTTGCATGAATTGATTATTTCTCTTTTAAATTAAAACATGATATTTTGGATGAGTATACGAGACCCATCATTGAATGTTATGCATGAATATTATAGTTTATTTCAAGCAAATTTTTATGTATAAAAGAAATAATTTCTAGTGATCCATATAATTTTAATTGATTAGAGAATAGCCACAACATTTCTAATTAAATAATATTATATATTATGATTGATTAGATCACATAAACAATATTTAGACATTAATTGTAGTTAATTTATACTAAATATAAGTAAATTTTATCCCACGGGAATTTTTTATTATATTTATATAATTAATTAGGATAAAATATTCATAACTTACCCATAGGAATTATGAATTAATAGTTTTATCATAAAGTTCAAATCTAAGATAAAATTTATATCGAATTATAATCATAATATACCCTTTAAAATTATGAATTAAGTGAATCTGCTTGAATTGAAAATTTAGTCCATAGACAATTTTTATGTTATTAGATTCTATTTTAAGCATGATTTACATTGGTAAAGCATGAAATTTTATTTAGGCCTCAAATTTTAACATAAGCATGTAATCTTTAATTTTATGCAGTTGTACAACCTGCAAATTTCTCTGAAATTCGTTGTGATATCCCTGAACTTAAGGGAGATAACTATAAGGTCTGGAAGGAGAGAATTCTCCTTCATTTAGGGTGGATGGACATAGACTATGATATTAAGAAAGATGAACCACTAGCACTCACTGATACTAGCATTACAGCGGACATCATGCTTTATGAACGATGGGAGCGATCTAATCGCCTAAGCATGATGTTCATTAAGACTAAAATTTCAGCTGGTATTCATGGTTCCATTGATCAGCATGAAAAGGTCTGAGACTTGCTGAAAGCCATTGATGATCAATTCGTCACATCAGACAAGGCACTAGCAAGCACCCTAGTCATGGAGTTCTCATCCCTAAGGCTCACCAGTGTGAAAGGTGTGTGCGAGCACATCATGCAAATGAGGGACACTATGGCTCAATTGAAGAAACTCGAGGTTCAAATATCGGAGTTGTTCCTAGTGCACTACATCCTGAACACCCTTCCACACCAATACGGACCCTTCACATACAAAACACATAAGGATAAATGGTCAATTAATGAACTCATAACCATGTGTGTTCAAGAGGAAGAGAGACTGGTAATGGAATTAGGAGAAAGTGCAATGTTGGCAATGTGAGGAAAGGGAAAATCTCAAGCCAATTGGAAAGGGAAAGGTAAAGTACCTCCCCAAGCTGATATCAAGAAGGATTCCAAGTGTTTCTTCTCTAAAAAGAAGGGACACATGAAGAAGGAATGCACCAAATTTCAGAAATGGCTTGTGGACAAAAGTAATCCAATCTCGTTTGTTTGTTATGAATCTAATATGGTTAATGTCAATATTAACACCTGGTGGATTGATTCTGGATCAACAATTCACATTTCAAATTCCTTGCAAGGTTTGCAAAACCTAATGAAGCCAGTGGGAAGTGAGCAAAGCATCTTATCAGGAAACAAGATGGGCTCGCATGTGGAAGCTATAGGAACATGCTATTTAACTTTAAGTAGTGGCTTTGTTTTAGAATTAAAAAAGACCTTTTATGTTCCAAATTTTTCTAGAAACTTGATTTCAGTTTCAAGGCTTGTACCTTTTGGATATTCCTTTAACTTTTCAGAAACATCCTTCAGTTTATTTTATAAATCTGATTGTGTTGGGAATGGTATTTTGTCTAATGGTCTTTACTGCATTAATTTACAAAACAATGTCACTTGTGATTCAATGCATGCTCACACTAGCACTAAAATATGTGTTATTAATGAAGATTCCTCTAAATTATGTCACCGGAGATTAGGTCATATCTCCATATAAAGAATTAAAAGATTAGTAAATGAAGGGGTACTTAATACTCTGGATTTTATTGATTTTGAGAATTGTGTGCACTGCATAAAGGGAAGGCAGACCAACAAGTCAAAGAAAGGTGCCAATAGGAGTTCAAACATATTAGAGATCATACATACTGATATATGTAGTCCAGACATGGACTCACATGGTCAGAAATACTTCATCTCTTTTATAGATGATTACTCATGATATATGTATCTCTACATGCTTCATAAAAAGAGTGAAGCATTAGATGCCTTTAAGATCTTTAAGGCTGAAGTAGAGAAACAATGTGGCAAGCAAATTAAGATTGTGAGATCAGATAGAGGTGGAGAATATTATGGTAGATACATAGAAGATGGACAAAAACCTGGGCCATTCGCAAAATTTCTTCAAGAGCATGGGTTTGTTGCCTAATACACCATGCCTGGTTCACCCAACTAGAATGGTGTAGCAGAAAGAAGAAACCGAACATTATTGGACATGGTGTAGGGTATGCTTAGCAGCTCCAATCTTCCTAAATCCTTGTGGATTGAAGCACTTAATATGGGAGTGTATATATTAAATCGAGTTCCAACCAAGTCTGTTCCTAAAACACCATTTGAATTATGGAAAGGTTGGAAACCGAGTTTGTGACATATGCACGTTTGGGGATGCCCGTCTGAAGTGAGGATATATAATTCACAAGAGAAGAAGTTGGACCCAAGGACCATTAGTGGGTATTTCATTGGATATGCTGAAAGGTCTAAAGGTTATAGATTTTACTATCCATCTCACAGCACTAGGGTTGTGGAATCAAGAAATGCAAAGTTTCTTGAAAATGACTTGGTCAGTGGGAGCGATCAAACCAGGAACATAGTTTTTGAGAAGGATCATTCAGAATTTTAACCTTCCACCTCAAGTGATTGATTGGTTATTGTTCACAACACCCCTCAAGTACAAACTAGTGTTGAACAACCAATTGTTGAAGTTCCACAAGCTGCTGACGACATTCTAGTAGATCAGGTAGTTCAAGAGTTGCTAAGAACTTTTGAACAACGAGTTGAACCACATACTTCTCAAGAAGATGATGGTCCAACATTAAGAATATCTACTAGACTAAAGAGATCAACAATTTATGACGATTATATTGTGTATCTGCAAGAATCTGACCATAACATTGGAGCCGAAAATGATTCTGACTCCTTTTCACAAGCCATGAGTTGCAAAGAATCAGAATTATGGTACGATGCCATGAAGGAAGAGATGAATTCTATAAAGAGAAATGAATTTTGGGATCTTGTTGAGTTGCCTAATGGTACAAAAGCCATTGGATGTAAATGGGTCTTTAAGACAAAGAAAGACTCATTGGGCAACATTGAGAGATACAAGGCAAGACTTGTTACTAAAGGATTCACTCAGAAAGAAGGAATCGATTACACAGAGACTTTCTCTCATGTATCTAAGAAAGATTCCTTGTGCATTATTATGGCATTAGCAGCCCATTTTGACTTGGATTTGCAACAAATGGATGTGAAAATGACATTTCTCAATGGAGATATAGAGGAGGAGGTTTACATGAAACAAAATGAAGGATTCCCCTCTAGTGATGGTGAGCAATTGGTTTGAAAGCTCAAGAAATCATTATATGGTTTAAAACAAGCATCCCGCCAATGGTATTTAAAATTCCATAATGTAATTTCTTCTTTCGGTTTTGTAGAAAATATTATGGATCAATGTATATACCTGAAAGTTAGTGGGAGTAAATTTTTTTTTCTTGTTTTGTATGTGGATGGCATTTTGCTCGCAACCAATGATAAGGGTTTGCTACATGAGGTGAAACAATTCCTCTCTAAAAGCTTCAATATGAAGGATATGGGTGAGGCATCTTATGTCATTGGAGACAGATTTCAAGGCATCTTGGATCTATCTCAAGAAAACTATATTAATAAAAGTTTAGAGAGATTTCAGATGAAGGATTGTTAACCAAGTGTAGCTCCCATTGTGAAGGGTGATAGGTTTAATTTGAACAAATGCCCGAAGAATGACTTTGAAAGGGAAAAAATGAAGAACATTCCATATGCTTCTTCTATTGAAAGCCTAATGTATGCTTAGGTCTACACAAGACCTGACATTGCATTTGTTGTGGGAATGTTGGGACGATATCAAAGTAATCCAGGTTTAGACCACTGGAGAGCTGCAAAGAAAGTAATGAGCTACCTTCAAGGAACTAAAAACTACATGCTTATGTATAGATGGACGGACAATTTGGAAGTAATTGCTTACTCAGATTCTGACTTTGCTGGATGTGTTGATTTACACAAATCAACATCAAGATACATTTTTATGATGGTCGGTGGATATGTATCATGGGGGAGTGCCAAGCAAACCTTGATTGCCACTTCCACTATGGAAGCTAAGTTCCTCTCGTATTTTGAGGCTACTTTACATGGTGTATGGCTTACGAGTTTCATTTTTGGGGTTAGAATTATGGATTCTATCTCTAAGCCATTAAGAATGTATTGCAACAATTCAGTTGTTGTTTTTATGGCTAAAAACAACAAAAGTGAGAGTTGAAATAAACACATCGACATTAAGTATTTAGCTATAAGGGAACGTGTTAAAGAAAAGAAAGTTGTCATTGAGCATGTCAGCATTGAGTTGATGATTGCTAATCCTTTGACTAAGGGCATGCCACTGTTTAAACTCAAGGATCATGTAATGAATATGGGACTTGGTTCCATTATGTAGTTTCTCATTGTATGGACAATGTTATTTTAATGAAATTCTTAATTATTGTGATGTTTTTCTCATATTTATGTGCACCTTAACTTAATTTGAGAGAATTCATCTGTGTAGGACCAATAATAAACATAGGGTTCATTCATTAAGAAATTGTTGCCACATAAATTATAATAGAAATAAATACATAGTAATACATGGAAGATAATACTCGTCATTAGAAGACTTATCGCCATGATTCATGTATCTATTACTTAATACAGATTATCAATGGGTTTTAAGATGAGACATTAAGATTGGAAGTATGGACCAAGTGGGAGAATTTTAAACTCCCTTTCCCAATGGTTGCCGATTTCTGGAAACCAACTGTAGTCATTTATGGAAACCAACTGTAGTAATTTCCTTAAATTATAGAAATCAACTACAGTTAAATTAATTTCTGGTTGGGAGCTCCTGGAGTGGTCCATTACTCCCTCTGCAATTCTCTACCATGATTTGTGGAACACTTGACACATAGCCAACAAAAGCTTGAGGGAAGCTTGGCTATAAATAATTTTGTTTGGTCCCCAAGCTCACTAACCCAATCCCCTTCAGCCTTACACCATCAAGTTGAGTGAGCAGATCTTGGAAGTGCCAAACGTGATTTTGGAACAATCTGCCTAGATCTTTCTCATAATATTTAACAGCTTTCCTCAAGAGTGGCTTGTGCTGCTCTTCACTGTTGGCTATTATTTCTTAAAGACCAAAATCTCAAATCATATAGTGAAAATAGCTCTCCATATAGTTTCCTTCGTTTGCATTAAAAACTAGGAAGACATCGATAGCACTGTCATTTTTAAAGGTCAATGGGCAGCCCCACGCGATTTTTGTGTGGAGAGAGTGAAAGGCATCCGTAATTCTGAGTCAAGCATCTCGTTCCATTAACATGCATGAAGCTCTATATATCTAGAATCCAGATATAAATGTAAATATTCTGCCGACTTTCCTTTAATCTTTAGGCTACACAAAATTATACAAGGGGAGGTCGACGATTCTATTTGAGAACTGCCAGTTTTTGCTGCAAAACTCACGAAAGGTTGGGGCAATCTTGGATGCAAGTTTCATTTTCCATTATCTTGTACATCAACAAATCGGGATTTCCAAATTGTGAGAGTAGTTGTTGAGATGGTGTTAATCGGAGTGTGAGTAGCATCAATGGCCGGAGGTATGTTTTCTTGGGCATTAAAGTTTTTTCGATTCTTTTAAGTGTTTTATTCTGCATTATAGAATTGTTATTCTGCTTTCATTAATTAACTTTGAAACAATCGTTCAATAATAAATGACAGACATATTGTAAACCATACAGACAAGTATAAGCCATACTATAAATCTTAATAGTTCTCTTTAGAATTTGAAAAGATTTATTTGGTCCTTTTATCGATCTTACAATCTTCATAGTTTGAAGAAAGGATTCATTTCTTCCAATCATCCATCTTATAATCTTGATGGTTTTAAGAACCAGATGGGGAATATGTTTTCAAAGTATTAAATTAAATTTATATTACAACTTTACATATCAATATTTTTTATGACCAAACATGGAGACATTGACATGATCGAATAGATCAAAACCTCTGCTCATTTATTCAAATGAGGATTTCCACTAGCAATTCATGAATATCTATGTTAGTGATTTAGCATAGTTGTGTGTACATGACAGGAAATAACATCATGCATGGAGCCATGCACACAGTGATGTGTTAATAGATTGTTAGTAATAAGCATCAACCTCCCTCAACAACACATTTGCCATCACCACCAAATTACAGTAATTCGCGTCAACCCTCCACATCATCACCTTTGCCATCACCATCATCTGAAGAGACCATTCTAGAGGGATCAATCCCTTTACATTTAATTGATGTAATATGACCCCTTTAATTGCTAGCATAAAAGGTGAGGACTTGCCAGATTCTACAACTATGTAGCTTTAGTATTCTTTTAGTTGTAACTACTCTATGTAGCTTCCGTATTTTTTTTAACTGTATATCATCTTTTTAGTACCCGTCATCTACCATGGGACTAAATAGTAATTGAATTTTCACTTTTACATTAGTTAGTGCGCAACTAAAATTAACTTATCCAAAGTTTTTGATGAATATTTTATAAAACACTTTTTTTAACCTATCAGGTTGATAGAATGATTTTCTCTTCTCAGCCATAGAAAGGATTTAAATCATTCATATTTATCCAAATTGAAAGTAATTCTCTTCTCAACCACAAAAATGATTCAAATCATTCATATTTTTCCAAATTTAAATTAATGTTAATCTTACTTCATTAGCATTAAATTTTTGTTTTACATAATATATACCCAAATCAACCCCAGTAAAGAATTATTATTGAGTTTCAACACCATATAAATCAACATCACGAGCCGAGTAAAATCCAACAAAGGTGATAGAGACTATAGACACATATTCATGCTATTCAAAAGGGCCATACTAGATCACTTCTCTAGATAACAGTGTTAAGAGTTTTTTTTTCACTTTGTTGAATGGGAGGAAGTATGTTGCAATATATTCACTTTCCTTCATTTTTAGTATGAGAAATCTTTACCAAATGGAACAGTGAATATCTATAGGTAAAATCAATTTCATGAAAGCAATAAGGAGTACAATATTTCTATATTTTCAAAGACATTTCCAATACTCATAATATAAGTGGAACAATAGATGACCAACAAACATTTTTCTGTAAGTTTTTCAGATGCCTTTATATATTCAAACATTTTTCTTCCTCTAAGTTCTTCATATGCACCTATATATTCATGGTATCATTATCATTTCTTCTGATTTCCTGAGATCCCATTCAAAAGAAAAGAAATGGATTTAGCTCATTGCTTTGTGGTTTGGTTTCTAGTAGACATAAAGAGCATTTGATGGTAAATAATTTTGTACTGGAAAATAATAAAATAATAAATACCTTAATCATGAACAATGGTTCTTGTGGCCATAGGATCCAACTTATGCTCCCATTGTTGTTGCTCGAGATAATGTTTTTCCACTCTTTGTCATCCTTGTTGCAAAAAACCTGAGGCAAATATATTTCAGTTGAGAAGAATGATGCTACTCTGCAAGAGCTAAAGTGGTTGCAACTGTCTTAACGTATACTTCTTCAAATAAATTTTCTTCACATAGTAACCCATAGCCTATCCAAACCATAGCAGTTTGTAGCTGCTAGGAGGTCTTGGGACATTAATGTTGAAGCAGATGTTGACAGAGTGCCCATAAGTTCATGTGTTTCTGGAAGTTCATATAAATAGATGAATTTTGCCTACAATCAAAAAAAGTAACATCTACATGTTAGTTTGCAAAATGAATTCCATCATAGTGAAAATAATTCTATAAAAGATGGGGAAGAGATATGGGAGACTATGACCATAAACATTGGTGCTTCGATATATTTAATTTTTATGTTTTTGTGGTGCGATCTCTCATTGGTCCATAAAGCTGAGCCTTAAAGACAAGTGAATGGGAGGACACCAATATATGAAATAAATGGGTATAGGTTGGATTTTGTATTAATATATCTATGGCGAATCTGGCTAGCCTTTTAGTGGGAAATTTAGCAATAGAAGGTGGCATTACCAATGCTTCATTAACCAATTAACCAAATGTACTCATGCTCGTTCTGGGCCACCCAATGCTACCAAGGTTTGGGAGAGATGGAAGGTTTGGGTTCCTCACTACATTTTCGACTGTCACCCAAGATTAACCTTGAATGGTACATGTCACCACTGACATAGCCACTGATAGAGAATGAAACCAAAAAGTGGAGCAGAGATTGCTCTTCTCAATATTTTGAATGACTAAATAGGTTACATTGTAAACATCAATAATAAATAACTGGAGTAAAAATTGACACCTATGAAGTAGAACTCAAGTAAAACTAAACTTCCTATGACACCTAGAAGACAACAAAATCAAATCTGATGACACCTAATTGACATCTAACTGACAGTGAGATTAACATCTCAACATCCCCTCCTAATATCAATTGTTACATGTAGTGACGCTTACAATGCCTAGTTATTCTCTTTGAAATTCAGATACATTCTTGCCTAATAGCTTTCTGAAAATATCTACTAGTTGATCTTTGGAACCACATAAAGCAATTACTATTTCCCCATCATTGACTAGCTCACGAACGAAATCAAAACGAGTGTGAATGTGCTTTCTTTTTTTGTCGAAAACATGATTTTTTGATAAAGAAGTAGTTGAATTGTTATCATAGTAGATTGGAGTTGGCTCCTTCTGAAAATTTGAAATATCTTTCAATAATCTTCTCAACCACACACCTTGACAAGTTGTTGAATTTGTTACTACATATTTTTCCTCTGCAGAAGATAATGAAACGATTGAGTGTTTCTTGGATGCCCATGAAATCAGATTTGTTCCAAGATGAAAAGCATACCTTGAGGTGCTTTTGTGATCATCCAAACTCCCTATGTAATCATTGTCTAACCTGAAAGTGAACACTTTTTAGAATGTGTATAGAACAGACCATAGTCTATCGTCCTTGGAATATACCTTAAGATACTTTTTGCAACCTTCCAATCATAAATCTTAGGTGATTTCATAAACCTGGAGACAAAACTTGGTGCAAACGTAATATTAGTTCTAGTTGAAGTGAGATATAACAAGCTACCAACTAGACTTTTATATAGTGTGGAATCAACTCGTGGTGCTACATCTTCGTTGCTTAGTTTTGTGCCTTGAGCAATTGGTGTATTTGCACATTTTCAATTTTTCATTCTGAACTTTTTGATGATATCAATGGCATATTTTTTCTCACCGACAAAAAATCCATTAGCAGAATGATGAATTTCAATGCCTAAGAAGTATTTCATGACTCCTAGATCTATCATATGAAACTATGTTTGCATTGCTGCTTTGAAATATTCTAACATCATATTTCATCTATAGAGAAGATCATCTACATAGAGGCATACAATAAGAATTTTACCTTTATGCATTTTGGTATACAAAGTTGGCTCATGATTGCTTCTTCAAAAACCACTTTTGATGAGATAGGTCTCAATGCGACTGTACCAAGTTCTTGGAGCTTGTTTCAAACCATACAAGGCTTTCTTCAATCTATATACCTTATGTTCATGTCTTGGAACTTCAAAACGAGGAGGCTGCTCTACATAAACTTCTTCCTACAATATACCATTTAGGAAAGCAGATTTTACATCAAGCTCATAGACTTTCCATTTGTGTTGAGTTGTTGTGGACAAGATGATTCTAATAGTGCCTAACCTTGCTATTGGAGCAAAGGTTTCATCATAGTCAACACCAAACTGTTGTGAGAATCCTTTGGCAACTAAACTTGCCTTATTGTTTCTTAATTTATCCTTTTTCATTTAGCTTGGTCTTATATAACCATTTTACATCAATTTTGGTTTTGTCTCTTGGGAGATCAACTAATTCACAAGTTTGATTGTTCTCTATGGAAGGAATTTCTTAGTTCATTGATTCTACCCAATGATTTTATTTAACTTCTTCAAAATGAGTTGGTTGAGATGAAAGGAATCAAAACATATTATGCTCGTTAAACTCATGCTCTTGCTCATATATTTCTTTGATGCTTCTTATTTTCTGATTGTCTTCTAAAGATGTTGAATCACTCACAGATTCATTGCTTGAAGATGTACCATTTTTAGAATGGTATGGTTCTTCTTCAACTTGCAATCTTGGTGGCTATGGTGGATAAAAAGAGTGACTTGAAGCTTCATCAACTTGTTCAGACCAAGATTTATTTTTTAAAAAATTACATCTCTGCTTAAAACAAACTTCTTTGTAACTGGATTATAAAGTATGTAGGCCTTTGAATTCTCACTATAGCCTATGAAAGTACATCTTTCACTCCTATCATCAAGCTTCTCTCTTAGCTTGTCAAGAAGATGTGAAAATGCTACTGATCCAAAAATTCTAAAGTAAGATACATTTACCATTTTACGATCCCATTCTTCTTGAGGTATTGTATCTTGGAGAGTGGTTGTTGGAGATTTGTTGAGAACATACATTGTTGTCGAAACCACTTTAGCCTAATAATTGTTTGACAACTTCTTCTCCCGAAGCATACATCTAGCCATGTTCATGATTGATTGATTTTTCCTTTCTGCTACTGCATTATTTTGTGGAGTATATCTTGTTGTGTTTTGCATTATGATTCCTTGTTGTTGACAAAATGATTTGAAGTGATTGGATTTGTATTCTTGTGCTTTGTCAGATCTGAGTACTTTCAAAGACTTTCCACTCTGTTTTTTTGCTTCTGCTTTGAATTCTTTGAAACTTGAGAATGTATCTGATTTGTTTTTGAGAAAATACACACATGTCTTCCTCCTATAATCATCAATGTATGTCAAAAAATAAAGAATACCACTAATAGACTCTATCTGCATTGGGCCACATATATCTATATGTATAAGATCTAAAGACTCTTTTGCTCTAGCGGAAGCTGTGGAAAAGTTGTCTCTTTTATTCTTAGACAGAACCCAAATTTCACAATTACAGTCTTTCTCATTCATAGTAGGCAGACCGATAATGATTGACTATTTATCAAGCTCACTTAGACTTTTGAATGGTATGTGGCCATACCTGGAACGCCATAGCTAAGACTCGACTATTCTTGACACATTGTGTACAAAAGACCGTGAGAGATTTCAACTCCTAAGAGTTAAAGGAAACATTCTATTCTTGGTTTTTTCAACCTTAGCTATTAGTCTTCTATTGGGAGGCTTTTTATAGATATGACATGTGTTACGTCGAAATATTACATCATAAGCATGTTCCATCAATTGTCCTACACTAATGAGGTTATGCTTTAGATTTGGAACATAATAAACATCATAAATGTATTTCTCAAATAATGAATCCATACAAGTGAGGATAGTTTTAGATAGAGGAGGAATGACCTGTTATAGATTTTGTGAACCAACGTTTCGGACTACCAAGTGAGTTCCATCATTAGGGAATGCAACAATAGTATTCTCCAGATTTAATGATGTATCTATGAGCTATATATAATATTATTATATATATATATATTATATATTATATTATTATATTAATTATAATATATTTTATTATATGTTATTAAAGAAAAGATTAAGAAGAAATCTGGGCGGACCATTATCCTATTAATTTTTTTTTTATTTAATTATTTATTATATATTATATATTTTTCTTTAGGAATATATATATAATATATATATATATAATATATATATATATATAAGAGTTAATAAGTTTAAATAGATAATAATTAATTAATTTTTATTATTTGTTGATTTAATTTATTATGTTTATTAATTTTTAAGTAAAATTAATTTTTTCAAAGTTATTTGTTTACTTACTTCATTCATATGTTTTAGCTCATTAATAGTTTGTTTGATTAAAAATTTATTTGATTAGATTCTTTCATTAATTTTATTATTTAATTATTTTGTTGATATGTCTATTAGTTTCATTTATTTGTTTATTTCTTTGTTTTAATTTTTTTCTTCTTATAATATTAGAATCGGCATTTTGATCCATTAGTTTTCAATTCAGGATATGCAAAACACGAACAGAAGGATGAGGATGATCTCAAGAATCAAGGGACAGTAAACTCATTCTGAAATTGATGAGAAAGATATCAATGAGATGATCGATCGTTATATGAATATGTCATATAAAATATATGAAAATATGTCATGAAAATCGACCTTTCAATTTCAATTGGCAGATTCCACTATTATTTTAACATACCCATGTACCCATGAGTTGATTTGGATAAAGGTCAAAGAATGATATGTGTCATCTTTGGATTGTAACTCTATGAGGTGTCTCATCATTTCTTATTTGGATTAGAACTCTATGAGACACCTAGGGTATATGTGTCCCATTATGAGCTATTTGGTTGTGACTATATGAGATTTTAGTGGATCTTCATTAAATAGGGTAGTTTCTTATGTATTTTTTATAAATAGGAGAGCCTTCTCCTTTGAAATGGATGTGTAAAGTTGGAGAAATGCTCATGTTTTTAATAGAGAATTTGGAGCTTATGCATGGAGATTTTAAGATTTAGTTTTTCTTGCATATGGAGCTTCTTCACTTTCCATCCTCATGCACCATTGGAATGGTCATCTAATGATTGTGAGATTTAATTGCTTTTATAGATTATAGTTTATTTGCTTTCCTAGTATTAGTTTTAGAATGACTGTGTAATATTTTCTTTTCTAAAAACATTTCAATAGGGAAGATTTATGTATTTTCTAACTGGATAAAGTTTGAGCCAAGGGCTCATAGTTATTTAGTTTCCTTTCATGTTCTGTTATTCAATTTCTTAGATCAAACCATCAATTCATTGTATAATTGAATAAAGGATCATGCCAAGAATGTGACTTAAAATTGGGTGATTGAATGTTCAACCTATGCAATCATTGAGCTTCACTTTTTTGTGTTTTAATATTTTCTTTTAAGATCCTCATTTAATTGCATTAACTAGTATTCCTAAAAATCATTCTAAGAAATTGATTTAATCATATTTCAATATTAAATGGTTGAATATTTGATACATGCAATTACTGAGTTATTTTTTGCACACTTTACTTGCTTTTCTAGGACATTAGAAGTTAAAGTATAAATAGTTGCTTACACATCATCTCAAGAAGGTAACACTTCATAATTGAATGCTAGAGTAACTAAGCATACATTAGTTGTTTTTTATTTCACAAGTTAGTTGAATTTCATTTTCATTATTTGATTTCATAGATTAGATGAATTGGTTTTCATTAGTTTGTAGTTAGATTGATCTAAATTGAAAGACAATTTCTAGCACATATAGTGCATGCATGCTTCAGAAGTTTACGAAACCCCCGAATTGACAAATTCAATGATAGCCAATCACTTTGCCCCAACATTTTGGCAATGTTCATGGGGAAGTGTGCATAGGTACTAACTTCTAGTTTTGACTGTATTTTATTTGTTTTTGTTTTTACTAACCATTTATGGACAAAGGATCTAGAATGCAGCCCAAATACTACATTGAGGAATGGTATCAAGAAGCGGTTATGTCATAATATTCATCAATTCTTCCAGGGATCCTCTTGGCAAATCGAAAGGTCAAGCCGATTTCACATATCCTTACAAATAATTAGGTACATTTCACAAATTTGGATATGAACATTTTAGAAATTTTAATCCGTAAATGCCTCCATTGCAAACATTCATATACTAATATAAAAAAAAAAACAAAAAAAAAACTTTCGATCGGGATAAACTGGAAATAAAATCAAACTTGATTGCATTTTTTTTAGAGTTCTTCATTGCATTTTTCTTAGTTTTTAGATTTAAAATCTTCTAGATTTTATTTGTTTTCTGCATTCTTCGTTAACCCATAAAAATATTTTCAATTAAAAAAAAAATCATGTTTTGATCCTCTAAAAAAAAAAAATCGTGTTTGATTTTCAATAAAAAAAAAAATTCTTCATGTTTTTTAATAAGGGAATGTAGAATTTTAAATAAAAATGACCAATTGATAACTGACTCTAATGCGACCTGCAAAGAAAAAAATTGTTAGCTTGGAATCCAAAATTCAAAAATCCATTATAATAAAAAAATATTGCTCAAAGAGGATGGAAAATAGGAGAGGGAAATATTTGTTAGTGATTTGCAGTCAATGTCATGGTTGTTACTATTATGCCATTCACTTCCCATATATTTATTAATATCTTCAATGCAATCCCTTTCAACCTTTGGCCTCAAATTCTTTAAGCAACACTCTATTGTGCCAGACATATGCAAAGAATTGGAGCTAGCATTCAGATTCCTACCCTCATTTATGCTTGGATGTTCAAATTGATCAGATGCAATTGTAAGAGGTTCACCTTCGTATTAGCATTTAAATAAATTTTAGAACTTCCAATCTGTTGAGTAATATTTTGTGAGGATAAATAGTTGGTAAGAGTTTTCTAGCTAAGATGAGCAGGCTAGGATTTTTCATCCTTGAAATGTGATATGCGAATATCTCAAATGCTATGGTGTACGCCCACGAATACCTTCTTTTTCCATGTCTTTTGAATTGTTGAACACTGAAAATTATCCCCCGTTTTAAGATCTTAATTCAACTCAACAAACTGTTTTCATAAGCCTTCCTCTCATGTTCTTCTAGTACCTTGCTCTTTTTATCTATCTTTGTCAAAAAAAAATAATGTGAAAATCAAGATTCTGCTAAATGAATTGATGCTCGCATCTGTTGAAGCTTGAACTTTCAACCTAAGATCTTCCAACTCCTGAATGTATTTCTTTCCAATAGAGGCAGCAGATCTTTGTGCTTCAAAGTAGCATGAGATTGGCTGGAGAAGCAACAACCATTATTTAATTTCAAAGCCAATAGTTACTTGAGTACTTGCTAGAAATGTGTAACAACTGAAAAGTGTCAATTTTAAATGCGATTTCCAGATAAATTGAAAGGAATTTAGGAAAACCGAGGCATGGGTTTTTCTTAAGATAGGCCTAATTAAATAACCCAGAAACAGTTTCCTCAATTGCGCAACCATTTGAGAGAAATTGGCGATTCTTTAGGACATTGTTTCACTAACTACGTGAGAAAAAAATGGATTTAGAATTTAATCCATAGATAGAAGTTGTGGCTATGCAAATCAAATTTTGGATGCTACAGTTGTTTGAAGAAATCAATATTGTGATTTTCTGTCATTGAAATCCATGGATTTGCTACCACATAAGAAAAACGTGTCAAAAGGAGCTATAAAGGAGGTTTGGGGATTTGCCTTGAGATTGCACTGAGGAAGCTGCTTGATGATGGTTGAATAGTCTAGATTCAATCTGGCTCTTTCAGAAGGCTATGGAACTTATGCTGGTTCAATGTATCTTTGTGTTTTCACCTTTTCGATTTCCAGTTTACTTCTTTATCTTCATGCTACAATTTTTAGTTCATTTCTTTGATTTCTTACCATGAGGCTTTTCCGTTTTGGTTTGATTCCATGGGTGACATTTTCGTCCTACCCAAGTTCCATTTCAAGGTTATAATATCATCAGATGGAGTTATTTGGCTTCCTTGGAGTTAGTTGAGACCACCTATCAGTGCGTTACCTTTATTGTTCAGGTGACTCCTCCCTTCTAAGTTTGGGTTTATTTCATGGCTCTGTTCATAAGGATTTTAGCACCCTTCTAGGTTCAAATTTTACATGATGCAAGATTGAGCAACTATACACCACCAATATTAGGCATTTCCTTTTTTTTTTCTCTTGGTTGTATGTACGATTTTTCCTACCGCACTATCTATCTCTGGAAATTTTGACGATGCATTACTTTGTTGACTGAATTTCTCATTTTCCAGTGCCACCATCAAGGATTTTCTACTTATTGTTTCCACTTTTGCAAATTTAGAATGGACACTGGGGTTAAAACTTATGTTCTTTTGTTTTTCATAATGCGTATTTTGCAACAGTGCTTCACCATCTATATTTAGTGTTGTGATGCCAAGGTTTTAAATGTAAATTCCATTATTGTGGAAAAAGGGTATAGTTTAGTTCAGGAAAAAAAAAAATTTGTTGATAAGAGGCATTGCAATTATCACTCGATTTTGGCTCCAGTAAAACACAACATTGTTTATTGCTCTTTGAATTAATTTTTGGTTATTTACTGACTTGGGTTGTTTGTTCAGGATTTTAGCTACAGAAATTGTGCACATTCTGCCACTGAATAGCAATTCTATAGCTAATTGACAATTCCACAGTTGTACAGTGATTCTGCAGCTAATCAACAATTCTGCAGCTGGAAAATAATTCTGTAACTATGCATTTGACTCAATGATTTATTTGTCAAACAATGCATTCTAACCATTTCATCTGCTTACGCCAACTTTCATTATAGCATCATGTTCCCATGCCACATTTTACATGACAATTTTCATTGTTTCATAAAAATTTCAAAACAGTCTAACTTTCTCATATGACATCAGAATTCAATGATTCAAGCATTGTTGGAAAGATCTCAATTAGATATAAAGAATGAGCAAGCTATTATCAGATTTTGAAACAATAAAGAACCAAGAAATTGCTGAAAAGAAACAACAGGTAACTTGAGGCACTTCTTTCGACACAGGTATAAACTCTTTTGGTTTTCTTTCATGAATGTGTTTAATAGTATGGATTATTTTTTTTTTTATGTAAATGTCATTAACAGAGAAATTGATCACCTCTCTATTTGATAATCTTACAATGCATTGGAGAATAGGTACTAGTTTTTTGCAAGTTCTAGGAGGAAGAAACAATGACCATAAGCAAATAGTGTCTCTCAAAGACCACATTTATTTCACAAGAAAATGATGAGAGCAGCAACAATGATGAAACATCAATGCATGAGCACATGCTAATGCATATCAGATCCAACAGTTGCAAGCCTTTCAAATGCTAGTGTTTGCATTGCATCCATACTCCTTCAGTCAATAAAACCTTTATCTCATTTCCTTTGTAGTTGCATTGCATTTCACTTAGTCAGTAAATAAAATTCTCATCTCATTTTTATTCATAGAAACTATGTTTTCCTGTCTTACTTTCACTAACTCATAACCCATTTTCATAAAGACATTCAGCTCGCTTACATTCTGATTTTTCCTTTTACTTTCCATTCACTTGTCATTTTCCTTTCCATTAAATAAACCTTGATCCACCACAAAATTTTTAATTCATAGTCCTTCAAAATCAGTGTTTCATGCTCGCATTAGATGATGGAGGATTCCTTAAGGCCTTCCTTCTAACAAGCCTTGGCCTATCGACATTGACACATTATCTAGGTTCAGGGCTAGAGTCCTCATTAGTACCTTGAGGCCTGTATGCCTTAATAGCAGGCTCCCTTGCCAACAATCATGGGGATACATCAATGTCCCTTAACCATTGGATCTTTCATGTGGCTCGACATTAGCTCATTTATTCGCCCTTCACAAGATGTACTTAGGTACCTTGGCACTCGTTGGCATTAATGGCAAATTTGCCTCGCATTGATTAACGACACATTCATCAATGGTCGGTAATCCGATTACCTCTCTTCATGCTCAACACCGACACATTTATTCGCATGACAAGAATTTTACTGTCAGTTTTATAGCGATTGAAGACTATATCATTTCAACATTTTGTAGCAGATACAATAGATTTAGTAGCAGAAATAAAGAATCCATTTCACAACCTCATCCACCATTTATGAAACCAAGAAGCAGATGAATTCCACACTTCATTCCATGATCCATAAGCAGTCACACTCTTCAATTTCCATAACTCATGCACATTAAAGGTAAGTGAAGGTACGTGGTTTTTTAATTTTTAGTCATGTAATTCCTTAAAATACTGAAATTGTAACTTTGGGAAATTCCTCACTTCCTTTTTCACATTGTCATATCTTTAGTTGGAGGGAAGGGACATTATTTCATATTCATATATCATACACCATAACACATTTTCATTTCATCCTAACATAATTGTCCTAATCAATTATGATTGCATTATGGTTCAAAAAGTTATATGATTTGCAAATAATGCCTAAATTATGAGCACACTATATGGCTAATTTTAAAGATGCATTCTTAAATATGTTCAATGAATCTTGCTGCAACAAAAGGAATCAAGGTATTGAACCACAACAACCAATACCAATTAGAATTTGGTTGAAACACAAGAGCCAACCAAACATGCTGCCATTTAATGTATGACAAGGAGTACTTTGCAAAAATAAATAAAATTGTCAAATGCAATTTTTAAGGACATATGATATAAGCCAAGCTCATTTAAGAACAAAGATGTTGCGAGCAAATCAAAGGAATTAATGCAATATTTGCATGAGGAGATGAAATTACTCTAGTTGGTGGGTATGTTGGGCCTCCAAAATGTCTTCAAAATGACATCCAATTTAACCTTTATCGCCACCATTTCACTCACATGTCACAACTCCATAACCATATAACCTTTCATTAGCCACCATTTTCATAAATATATGGGCTAGGATCCTTATTTACCAAATTTATTTAAGTTATTTGTTTAAGTGAATTTATGATTAAAAACTAGGAAAATAACATGGTTTCATGTATCTATATATGTGGCTTGAGTTTCATGACATGTGTAGGTCATTTGGAAGCTTCCAAGGCACCCTTATGTGGCCTCCAATGCTCAAATTCGAATTCCCTTCAAAGGAGATTTGGACAAAGGTCAAATAAGGATATATGTCATATTTGGATTGTAACTCTATGAGGTGTCTCATCATTTCATATTTGGATTAGAACTCTATGAGACACCTAGGGGATATGTGTCTCATTATGAGCTATTTGGTTGTAACGATATTAGATTTTAGTGGATCTTCATTAAATAGAGTAGTTTCTTATGCTTTTATATAAATAGGAGAGCCTTCTCCTTTGAAAGGCATGTGTAAAGCTGGAGAAATATTCATGTTTTTAATAGAGAATTTGGAGCTTATACTTGGAGATTTGAAGATTTAGTTTTTCTTGCATATGGAGCTTCTTCACTTTCCATCCTCATACACCATTGGAATGGCAGTTTAGTGATTGTGAGATTTAATTGTTTTTATAGATTAAAGTTTATTTGCTTTCTTATTATTAGTTTTAGAATGACTGTGTAATCTTTGTTTTTCTAAAACCATTTCAATAGGGAAGATTTATGCATTTCCTAATTGGATTAAGTTTGAGGCAAGGGCTCATAGTTACTTAGTTTCCTTTCATGTTTTGTTATTTACTTTCTTAGATCAAACCATTAATTCATTGTATAATTGAATAAAGGATCAGGCCAAGAAGGTGGCCTCAAATTGGGTGATTGAATGTTCAACCTATGCAATCATTGAGCTTTACTTTTTCGTGCTTTTATATTTTCTTTTAAGATCCTCATTTAATTGCATTAACTGATATTCCTAAAGGTCATTCTAAGAAATTGATTTAATCATATTTCAAGATTGAATGGTTGAATATTTGATACATGCAATTACTGAGTTATTTTCTGCACACTTTACTTGCTTTTCTAGGACATTAGAAACTAAAGTATAAATACTTGCTTACACATCATCTTAAGAAGGTAACGCTTCATAATTGAATGCTGGAGTAGCTAAGCATACATCCGTTGTTTTTTATTTCACGGGTTAGTTGAATTTCATTTTCATTATTTGATTTCATAGATTAGATGAATTTGTTTTTGTTAGTTTGTAGTTAGATTGATTTAAACTGAAAGACAATTTCTAGCACATACAGTGCACGCATGCTTCACAAGTTTACAAAACCCCTAGGTTGACAAATTAAATGATAGGCAATCACTTTGCCCTAACAT
>APFE031422291.1:84691-145951 GCA_000404065.3 Pinus taeda | reverse complement strand
AATTTTATTTATATAATTATTTTAAGGTATATATATGATGATTATTATTAATTTCCACTATTTTTTACGGGTAATTCAATTGGTGATCGTTGTGGTATCAAGGCTTTGTAAAGTTTGAGGGTCGAGGTTTAATTTTCCCCTATTTTACCATATGGTTCATGGGTAGGGTTACGGATAGGTTCATCTAGAGGCTATAGTGCCAATGATCATAATCAACCCCATGTCATCCGAGTACGAGCCTAACCCATTTGTTGATTCCTCTGGACAAAAAAAAAAATCACTAGGACATATGTGATCTATGAGCTTAAAAAGGCAAGATATTAATCAATATTCTTTAACATTTTATTTCTCTAGTCAAAAGGGAGTGAGAGAAGCATTCCAATATCACCATAGTTTTGCTAACTTAAAAGATCAAAAAGTTTGATAGTGTGATGCATATTTTGAAAATTAGATTGAATGTGAGTACGTGATGGACAATATAAGAGAAAGTCTCTTTCATCTTCAATGCTCTTTAGGATTGCATAGGTGACAAACCCTTCCACCTCATGGCATTTTGAGAATTTCCCAATCTCCACTTCCACTATGAAGCTCATGAGAATTAGTTCTTTTCTTAGCGATGTTCATTTTATTTTTAGCACTATTCAAGATAGAAAGATAATTTTGGTTTTCGAGATTAAGGTTAGTCACCTCCTTATATTATTGTAGTTTTTGTTTTCCCTCTAACTCTTTACTGCCCCACAATTTCTCCCGAAATTTTGAAGAAATATATTTTTGATATTATCCAGATTCTAGAATATGATCTCCTCCTTTATTCACCAATGATATGACCATGAATGGGCATTCTTATGTCACCCTCACTTGAGCTAATGGTGGGGGGCTTTGGTTAGAGCTAGATGAAATTGTGGGAAGCCTCTTCAAATCCATGTTCTATAACTTATTCTACATAAGATACCTAATCATAGCCATACTTTTAATGGTGGGAAAGCTTGCTTTAATTAGAAGGATGGAGTAGGGAGTATTTCCTTAATCTAGAGGGTGTAGGTTATAAATTATTTTTTGATTTGTTTAATCTTCCTCCAAAACTCTCTAGATATACTACAACATCAAACCTCATATCTATCTAAAATAAGAGTGACAAGAGTCTCAAAGAGGATTTTTTTTTTAATCCCATAGCCAAATATTCTCTTACTTATAATTATTTTCAAGCCCATAGAATATTTCTAACGTTTAGTTATCATTTTCTCAATATGATAATTCCAAGTGAGCTAATGGATGTTAATTCCTAAATATTTGTACGAAGGAACTTCCTCGAATGAGGATTTGTCATGAAAGAAGGTATCATAGCTCATTGCTTTGTATTTAATTATCATGACTTTAGTTTTGTTGGTATTAACAATCATACCCTTATTGGAGGATAAAAATTAGATGATTCTGAGTTGCTTGCTAAAACCATAATGGGTCCTTACCAAAAGAATAATATTTTTAGCATAAAGGAGAAGTGTTATGACCATACGAGTGAGTGTGGATCCAACACAACCTTCATCTTCCAAATACTCTTGTATCTTATCAATGTATATGCCAAAATGGGTAAGGGATAATCGACACCCTACCTTGGCTCCAATATTGCATTCAATTTCTTCTTATCAGACTTAGTGGTTCTAAGCTTGGCAATAGCATTCTCATTCAACCTTGACACAAAAACCCTCAACTTGAGAGAAACCATTATCTATTCTCGCCTCTTCCGTAGCTTTATTCTAGAACAGTGTCAAAAGTTTTTCTAATGTCAAGAAAACAATAGAAGAGATTAATTTTATTATTGTTGCATTCTTCTGCAATTATCCTAAGACAACAGGATGGTGTGCATTTGAATGATATCTTCTAAACCAAACTTGGTCTTTGGTTATTTACCATGGCTTTTAAGCCAAAAGTCAATCTTCTTTCCCAGAATAAGCCTGTCCAACTTGGCTAAAATTTCGCTACTCATAATGGTCCTATAATTAAATGGAATTTTTTTATCCCTACACTTAAATATAGGCACAAACAGGCTCTATGTCCAGGGCTTAATGAAGCCTTGCTTCACAGATTCTCGCATTTTAAATTTTCATGTTGGTAGCCTCCATTCCTTAAATTTCTCATTAGTGAGCTACTTAACCCCAAACTCAATGCCTTCAAATAAAAGATATCATCTTCTATAGGGGTATTGAAAATGGTGGCCATGGCATTAGTGGATTCATGAAGGTTTTTAAGGTAAATATTCGATTTCTTCAAGGGAATCAAATGATTTTCTTTAGTTTTATGAATCTGAATTTTCCTTCAAAACTTTCCACAGTGGAACTTATAGACTTGTACTAATTATGATAATGATAATGGTTAACATGCACATTTTTTCCTTAAATTGTGGTACAATAATATTTTTAATATTAATTTTATCTTATAGAATGATTTATTTTCATTGTTTCTTCATGGTTTAGTCAAGATTGGGTATCCTTATGCCAAACTCCATTGAATTGAAGGTAGTTTTGGATGGAATTTGAGGAGATTTTAATAAGAATCTTGTATTCCATGTTTTCTTAATTTTTCATAATTGTGGTCTCAATGGGGTAAAGGCATTATTATCTGATGATAGGATAAAGCATATTTGAATATGCTTTATCTTTTTTCAAAACTCTTTAAAGATACTACATCCCCAAACTTCGCATCGATATAAAATAATAGGAGTAACAATTTGCAATTGTTCTCAAACCTAAAATAAGTTTTCCATCCTCTATTTATCAGTTTTTCAATATTGTGATTCTAATCAAATTTGTGATGAATATTGATTCCAAAATATTTATATAAAAACAATTCCTGTAAATTATTCTTATTATGTACAAAAAAAAATATACTAAATTAGTATTAATAGTCATACTTATATTGAAATGTATTGGAGGAAAAAAAAACCATTAAAAAATCCAACTTATTCTTTATTATTAAAAACAAATTCATTAAATATATTAATATAATTATATTATTAATTATTATTAATATATTAACAAAAATATTTATATAGTAAAATTAAATTATTTAATCTAATCCGAATTTACACTATTATTTTTTATAATTATTAAATAATAATTTTAAAAAATATACAGATGAAAAAACGAATAATTTTAATCAACATTCCTACTTCATTTTCTGACGCACTTGTATCATTATTCGACTTTCGACTTTTATCATCATAAAAATATCTAAAAATTCAATTCATTTTCAAGTTATACCAAAATCAAAACTATTCCGTAAGTTTTATATAATTAGCATGTTTTCAATATTTTTTTTCTTTGGAAATACTAATTCTATTAACAGTAAAACAAAGTAAAAATACAAGAGGTCAAAGCCTCAGGAATCATCCTCTGAGGACACTCAGAGCAGTAGGAACTATCCCTTGTGAGGGAAGAACCAGATACAAAAGCATGAGAACAGATATTGCCACGAGGAAACATGGAGAGGACGAGAGAACCATCTGTCGAGAGCATAGGACCAGAGCATAAGGCCATTACATTACTCAAAATTCTAGAGACCATTACAAAACTAAAAAAACCAGAGGAAATTGACTTTACTAAGCCACACAAAGAGAATGGAGTCCACATGTCTGAAGATATCAGACCCGAGCCTTGTCCAGAACCGCTTGAGCAAGATCATTTTAATCATTCAAAAAACAAAAAAAGGAGATGGCCCAGATGGCCTTACAATGTGTCGTCTTCGTGTTGAGGTGTCTCCACCACCAAACAGATGTTATCCTTCCATGCATCCCCATGTCTAGCATCTTCATCATTCGGGTGCGTGTCACTGTCCATCTCCTCCTGAATCCTCGAGACAACAGTATCCAGAGGCCGAGAGGCACTGGGAGCCTCGCTCCTTTCAGGTCTCTCCCCCTGATCGTTCTCCAGACTTTCCCATGCATTGTCTTATTTATTGCTCTGACTGTGAATTCCTTGGCCAACTTCTGGAGAGGGCTCAGACATCAGGCGCACACGAATTGGGGACGGAGCTTCTTCTTCAGAGAAGAGAATGGTGATGTTGGCGGTAATAACAGGTCTATTCAAATTGCTATGGAAAGTGAAATGACTTGTTTGGAACTCGTGATATGGAATTGGATTGTGAACAGGATCCACAGAGTTGGTAGCCGGCTGCTTTCCATGCCCTCCCCGACTTCCCCCAGAGCGACCCCTCTTGCTGTGGGGCACCATGCTGAGGAGGTTCCATAGAGGCTGAGAGCGGAGGGAAGAAAAACAATCTAAGAAACCAAAAGCAGAGCCCAAAGACAGGTTAAAAAGCACATGAAACCGTTTAAGACACAGGCGGTCAGACTGTACTTGCAGGGAGAGCAATGTAGGAGAAGCGGCAAAGGAAATTGAAAGCTTACCCTAGCTTCCAGAGACCAGATCGCAAACTAAACGCCACACTTTCCCAAGCGAGAGATGAGCCAGAAACGAAATACACAGAGGAAACTCACCTTTGTTTGCAAGGAATTACCAGCCTTCGAGACCCACTTCCAACTTTAACCAGAGACACAGAGGTAGGGCGCTAACAATGGTAATGAAATCCCTGGATGCCATGGATAAAATATCCAACACCATACCTTGAACAAAACAAGCAGTAGATGCACAGAGCGTGCCAAATCTTCTACGCTGCGTATGATCCTTTAGAACCCAAGAGAACCACCTGAACATCACTCCCATCAACCAACTTAGCCCGTGGATAATCGCGTAGGTCTGCAACTGGCAGTACCTCGCTCCTCCACTTGTCCTTTGCATCATGATTACACATTGATTGCACTCGCATCCGGGTGTGCTTCTCCTTCCTGATGCATTTCATTTTCCACAAGATTTTTGTATTCCAGGAGCTGTGATTCAGAGGCTAGCCTGGATAAGGATCCAGCATGAAGGTTTACCCCACAATCAACTCCAATGTTTGCTATAAATCTGCTACCTTATTTCCTGCTCTGTGAATGTGTTTCAGCGTGATCGCTCTTGTGAGAGAGAAGCCAACATTCAATGAGTTTGAGCCTTTTAGCCATCCTCCAGCTATTGCCAACTTTGTGAGAGGGAGTTCCTTGTAAGATTTTAGTGATCATATTGATGATGATCTGAGAATCACCCTCTATTATAAGTGGAAAAGAACCATTGCTTTGCGCAAGGAGAAGGCCCTGCTAGAGACCTTCCAATTCTGCCGAATTATTGGTATCCCACCCCTTGGATCTTAGAAAATTTAAAAGAGGGGTACCCTTATGATCTCTGAAAATTCCTCCGCAGCTTGAATTGCCCGGATTTACCTTCGAGTCTCCATCAAAGTTAAGCTATTACATATGTGTTGGAGGAGGCAACCATTTCTGAGGTGACTGATTTCTTGGGGGCTGTGTTCCTCTGATTATCTGTTCTTGTTTCAAATTAAGGATCCAATTGGCCCATATTGATTGTTCTTAGGGGCTGGTTGGGAGGTCCTCCTGGTGCCATGTTTTGAGAGAAATGGTTTCTTCGATGTTTTGGCAGATTATTTTCCATATATTCTCCAGAGGCATAGAATGATCTTTGAAAATTCTGGCGTTTCTCCCCTTCCATATGGCCCACATGAGAAAGCCTAGAATGAGCTTCCATAGTAAATTTAAAATCTTGCTTTGGTAAGGTGTCCGCTCCCAGTTTTGAATTGTATTAATGACATCTCCATGAGTTCTTCCTTCCCTCTGGTAGTGGAAACTAACCTTTTCCCTTAGCTTTTGCACTAATTGGCAGTAATGCATGAGATGCTCCACAGTTTCCTCATGTTGTTTGCAGTTGGGGCATATTGAGGGCCCATGAAAATGCCTCTTCCTAAGATTGTCCTAGGTAAGAATCTTGTTGTGACACAGGAGCCAAAGAAAGGTGGAGATTTTCGGCCATAGGGAAGGGTCCCAAACTTTGCTCCAAATAGGATCTTTCACTAAGTGGTCTTTAATAATGATGTTGTAAGCCTCTCTTGCATTGAAGATACCTTTTTCCTCATACCCCCATCTAAGAATGTCCTCTTCCTCGGAAGGTAAAATTCTCCTTTTCTTTAATTTTGTATCTATCATTTGTTGAATTTGAGGTGTTTCTTGACTAAATAACTGATCCGCCTTGAGCCATTCCTTGTAGTTTTCAGTAGATGAGACCTTCCAGAAGTTTTTAACATTATCCTGTGCTTGCATATTTTTCTCCAGTGGTTGCAGGTGAGAAAATTGTTCCTTTAATTTGGGCATCTGCTGCCATGAATCTGCCCAGAACTTTGCATTTTCTCCATTCTTCACTACCCAAAATCTATGTTGCTGAATGAGACTTCTATGCTGCTTGGCTGAATTCCAGATGAGAGAATCCATACTAACTTCTGAAATTCTTATTCGCTCCTCCACCGGGCGGTGGTTTGCATACTTGGCTGTCCATAGAGGAGCCCAAGGGGTGAGAGGTGCAGTTAGCCATTTCCACCAAATCCTAGCCCCCATGACTTCATTGCTGTGAGAAGGGTCCCTTAATCTAGCCCCACCCCCTTTTTTTGGGAGACAAGCTTTTTCCCATTTGACTAGAGCCCACTTTCAGTTGAGACCGTTGCTGCCCCATAGGAAGGATTGTTGGAGCAACTTCATTTATTTGAGCACTCATTTGGGCACTGCTAGGATGGAGAAGAGATATAGTGGCATGGCCTGAAGGATGGATTTTATAAGAACCAGTCAGCTCGCCATATTTCGAGATCTATGAGTCCATGAAAGGAGACGGGTCTCTAATTTTTCCAAGATGACTTTCCATGAGGAGTGCTTGAGGGCCGAGGCAATCAGAGGAGCACCTAAATAAGTGAAAGGGAGGTTAGCGATGGTGAAGCCCAAAATGTGGGCTATGGTAGTTTGAGTGGGAGCTGGGTTATGGAAGAAGAAGATCTGAGATTTGGACTTATTGATGGAAGCACCTGAGGCATCCGAAAAGTCCAATAGAAGACATTTGAGGTGCCGGGCTTCCTGAACCAAGCGATGCCCAAAGAGCATGGTATCATTACCGAACTTCTGGTAAGTGAAGGCTGAAGAATTATGAAACGAAAAGCCTCTGAGGTGATGGGACTACTGGGCTAGCTTAATACTCCTACCTATTCCTTCTGCCATAATGACAAATAAGAAAGGGGAGAGAGGGTCTCCCTGTCTGATACCCCGAGATGGATGAAAAGTGGAGGAGGGGATGCCATTGACCAAAACAGAGAAGAATGAAGATGAGATGAGACTCATGACCCATCTAACCCAGGGTGGAGAAAAGCCAAAAGTGATTAAAACTTTTTTAATATATAACCAGCTCAGACTGTCAAAAGCTTTCGATAGATCAAGTTTGAGGAGCATACCTGGATTTTTTTGATTGCTTCAAGGAGTGAATTATTTCATGAGTCAAAATTATACCATCGGTAATCTGCCTGCCTTCAACATATCTAGACTGCTCAGGCGAGATGATGAGAGGAAGCAACAGTTTAAGCCTGGAAGCAATGACCTTGGAGACTATCTTGTAGATTATATTACATAGAGCAATAGGTCTATATTTGTCAAGATTGCTAGGCATATCTACCTTGGGCATGAGAGCAATGAATGTGGCATTCACTCTTGGAAACATCCACCTCAAAGATCGTGATTCCTCCACCACCTACCAGACTTCCACCTTGATCAAATTCCAGAAGCTGTGAAAAAAGTTAGAAGTGAATCCATCCAGGCCTAGAGCCTTTCCCACTTTTAGCTGATGAACTACTAATTCCACCTCCTGTAAGTCAACAGGGTTAAGGAGGAGTTGGTTATGCTCTTCTGAAACAATTTTAGGGATGTTTTGAGTAACTCTGTCTATGGCCCTCGATCTATCGACATTTGGTTCGCTATGCATTTGCTTGAAGTAGTTGAGGAGTTTGCTTTCAATCTCCTCATGCGCTTCCACCTTGACTCCCTGCTCATTCTGAAGGTGAGTTATGTTATTATTCATTTTGTGCTGGATTGTGGTGCTATGAAAGAACTTTGTATTTTTCTCTCCGTCTTTGAGCCATCTGATTCGTGATTTTTGTCTCCATAACGTTTCTTCCTTGTTAGCCCTTTCTGTGATTTGCACCTCAATAATTTTTTCCCACTCTAACATATCATCTGATCGGCCTTCATCAATGATCCTCTGTTGCAGCTGCTTCATTTCTGACTCCAGGGTGCTCCGGACTTGGAAAACATTACCAAAAGAATTGTGATTCCATCTTTTGTTCTTGCTTTTAAGGTGCTTTAGCTTCTGCTGAAATTGAAACATCTTAAATCCTGTTGGGGGGGAGAACTTGTTCCATTCTGAAGTGATTAGTTCTTGAAAATCCAGATGAGACAATGAAAACTCTTCAGAGCAAAATGGTCTCCGGGTCAAATTGCCAGGACGCGACCACTGAAGGGAAATGGGCCAGTGATCAGATCCCGACAAAGGCAGGATGGAAGCAGCAAAGTCTCCACCCATGTGAATACCATTATCTGAGAGTAGGAATCTGTCTAGACGAGAAGCCACCTGCTGAGTCCCTACCCTTTTGTTACTCCATGTGTATAAACCATTGTTGAAAGGTAGATCCATGAGCCAGTTGTTTTGAATGAAATCTTTTAGAGGTTTCCCTTCCTAACTCCCTCTACATCTTCCTCCTCTTTTCTCTTCCAGCCTAGTAATCATGTTAAAGTCTCCTCCACAGATCCAAAGAGGGTGTTCCCTACTGTGGTTAATTGCAGAGAGAGTGCTGAGTAATTCTGCTTTATGTGGAGCCTCTTGGGGAAAATATACATTGGTTAAGAGCCTACGTATATTTGTCCCAATGATGTGAAATGTTGCCAAGATAAAGTTCTTGTTTGCATGCATTTTGTCTAGTTTGATAGTTCGAGAGTCCCATAATAGTGCCAGACCTCTAGATGCCCCCTGAGCATCTACCGCCAGATTGAGACTCCCTGGCCAGATTTTTGCTGCAATACTCTCCATCATATGTGAATTGCATTTAGTTTCTTGCAAGAAAAGGACTTGTGGTTTTTCTTGCCTTATCATGTTTTTGAGAATTCTTCTCTTCCCTGGGCTATTAAGCCCTCTTATGTTCCAGGATATTAACTTCATGGGGAAGGGTTGTGTTCAGAGTTATAGTACTTAGTTAGCTTGGAGTAATTGCCTAACTCCACTAATATTTTACCTATTCTTATTGTTCGCTGGAGGTCTGTTTTCCTTCCTCGCTTTTTGATATCTTTGGTGATAAATTTCCCATCCCAGGGGCCACCTGTTTAAATACCTAAGGATTTCTGCCTCTGCACTCTACTTAAAACCTCCTCCATATTCTCAAGTTGTCTATCTGGAATATTTTCAAAATTATTTATAGTGCAGGCCTGTTCTAAACCTGGGAGATCCAGATCCCCCATATCTATAGCCTCTGTTTCTTCCTCCATTATCTGAGCGTCATTGAGTTCCTCATATTCCTCTTCTGCTAATCTGGTATTTGAGTTTAAATTGTCCACGTCCATTCCTTGTGTGTTCCATGCTAGGGCTTTTTGTTTCTCTGAGGTTGAGGCCCCTGTGAGCAGGGGTACTGATTGAGATCCTTTGGGATTTGCTTGCTTTTGTGGTTTGGCCTTCATCATCACCGTCTCTGAGGGAGGAGGGATTTCCGGGCTCGTATCATTTTGTTGAGCTAAAACTTCGAAGCTATTCCTTGTTGATGGCCTGGAGGAAGTGGCTAGAGGCACTTTACCATTTGAAGCCTGTTTCTTGTGATTTTTCCTGCAGTTGGTTACTTTGGTGAATCCATCTGCCCCAGATGAATCAGATCCCGCCACAGGTGAAGGTTTTGGAACTAAGGGACAATCCCTGAATAAATGCCCTAGGGCCTGACATCGTCGGCATCTAAATGGTACATGTTCATAATCAATCAATTGAACCCATTCAATATTATCATGAGCAACACTTACCGCATTCGGGAGCGCCTGATTGAGATCCATGTAGACACATATTCTTGCAAATGAAGTGTATTTGCGGACTTTTGTTTCCTAAGAAACCTTGACAAATTCTCCCAGAACATTTCCAATCGCTTGTAGGGACTCTTCCTCCCAATACTCCATTGGGAGTGAATACAGTCGAATCCAAACCGGAGCCCAGCTGAGATCCTCCTTGTCAAGGTTGAAATGCTCTACCCAGCCTCTGAGATACAGACCAGCGGCATTAAAGAAGTAAGGCCCTCCATCTAGCACTCTATTCCTGTCTTCCAAGCAGTTAAAAATGGCAGTGAAAAATCCTTTTGGTCCCAGTTGTAGGGTTATACGTCCCTTAGGGTTCCATTTCGCAGCAAGCCAGCTTCTAAGCGCCTTCCCAGTAGCCAAAGCCCAATGAACTTACCGATTAAGGCATGGTCTCTCATGAACTGAATCTTAGCATTGATCCTATGTCCTCAGAGTTCTACTCTCGGATGCTTAGATGCTACAGGCTTGCATGTAGCCGAGCTTACCTAAGGATGTTGATTGTTTTGTCTTGCTTGTTGATGGTCCAGATCCTCACCGTTTTCGCTATGATAAGCCTGTTTATCCTCTTCTTGATTCCCATGCTGCACATCTTCGTTTGGCGGGGGAGGCGCTGCCCCCTCCCCTTGAGGGGGGTCCATGGTTTAGTTAGACCCTTTGGCAGGAGGCTCACGTACTTGCGTCCGTTAGAGTTTGCAGAGCGTTGGTTGTTTGTCGCAGGTTGCCGTCACAGAGAGCGTTAAAACCCTACCGCACAGAGCTCCTCCATCATTCGTTCCCAAGCATCAGTGTTGTTGTAACATTATTTGTGAGCATGTTTTCAATATTAATTTATATAGTATTCAAACATTTCAATTCTATTCAAGTTTTAAGTCAACAAAATCAACGAATGAGTCATGGCAAGGTTGAAATCTGAAGAAGTATCATTCCTTTAAACAATTTTACAGAGAATGATGTAAGGTGTAAAACTGAAACCAATTTTGGAAACGTTAATTTATATCGTGCCCATCATAGAAAACACTGGCATATGTGATCAGGTGGACAGAGGAAGAAGTGATGGTTTAAAATAGATGATTCATCTTCGTCTTGATGAGAGGTCAACAGCACTCCAAACCATGGAAAAGGAAAATAGGTTAAATGGTTATCAAAAATATGCAAATTGAATAGTTTTATGAGAGCACATCAATTAAATGGTTGATGAATATTTATAAATAAATTAAATGTTTTGAATTTATTTTTAATCTTTAATAATTTTATGTGATTACGTAAATTATATGTGATTATGTAAATTAAATACTTATGAGTATTTAGACAAAATTTAACTATGTTAACCCACAAATATTGTTATTATAGGTAAATAATACCAAATACCAAATTGGTACAATGAATCACATTAAAAAAATTACTGATATTTATAATTAAAAATTCTGAATTAAATTTGTACAAGCTCTCGCATCCTCCCTTTCGGATATAGCCACGGCTATTGACTTATGACGGTAATAACCCTCGCAAAAAATTATAACAAAAGTTGCATACACAGTTCAAAAACAAGGAACATTTTATATTTTCTCACTCCCTCCAACCTGACCTCATTGCACACATTTGTCATTTATCATCTGGATCTGCGCCATTTCCAGACTCTGTGGAGCTGTTTCATCTGCATCTGTTGAATCTGTTTCCTCTGCAACTGCGTTCTCTTTCAACCCAATCTCGGGATCAAATCGACCCAATTTCTTCTCTTCATTACTTGGTTGCTCCCGGTACATACAATACAACACTATTTGACCTATGCCTAGTGGTACGCCAATTATATTTGGACACTGCATTGACCACAACACAGTATAAAACTCAAATTCTAAAAACGAAATTTCAGTATAGATATTTTAAACAATATATCTTTTCAACAATATATCTCTATGGAGATTGTAGATTTTTGAAATATCGGCGAATGGAAGTGTGAGGAAACCAATCAATTGTTTGATCTCTTTACTGACTATGAGATATTGTGATATTCCTGAAACAGACAGACACGTATGTACGGAGACAGCATATGGTGTTACCGCTAGGGTGAGGTCGTTGTCGAGAAGGAAGTAAATCATCCATAAACAACTGTTGATCAGTGCAAACACGGAGAAATGGATGGGCATATACTCCACACATTTCGTCTGTATCACCAACCACTTTTGTACATTTCACAGTGGGAGTAATGTCAAGTCGCATTAGATGTAGATAAGTGACAAACTAAGTCACCAGATTCGCCGAATTTTATCAGTGAAATTCGAAAATCTAATTTAATGGCGAACTCGAACTTAATCCCGAATTCGAATTTATTCGGAAGAAATTCGTTTTAAAATCGATGAAATTCGATTACTGTTGAAAAAAATTCGTTTAAATTCGTTTTTTTTTGCCGCGGGTTTTATTACTCGTGAGTCGGGTATCGGGTAAGGGTTTCATTTCACTGCTCGACGCTGCCATGTCAAACCTTTAAACCATGTCAAAGAGGGCTAGGTATATATCAGGAACTGAGCGCAGATAAACATTTCTTTGTGCCTCCGAGACACTACAGGTTAGATTCATATCTTCACGCATTGATACATATAACAATATCTTTGAAAGTTTCAAGTTTCAACGTGGCTAGTTCGAATCCCATTGAATGACGTCGTTGATTTCTGAATTCTGTTCTTTATTTTTACGTTTCAATTTCCATGGATGGAATGATGACGTCTGAATAAACCCCACAATGTCATGTCATCATCGCATTAATTCTTTTTTAACCCTTACTCAATATACACTATTTCATAAAAAAAATTATTTAATAAGAAATTATAGTAAGTTAAGTTTAATGAATCATTCTTATTTTACAAATAAGAATTTGCGAATAAAATTTATATTATTAAATACTATTATTAATTTAAAAATTGATTTTTTTTGTTTCAGAAGAAAAAAAGATGGTTCTATTATAAATAAAACAGTATATATATATAGTTATAGTTTATGACATCAATACCTGAGTAGGGTATTGAACTGCTGCTGTTTTTTCATTCATGAGCACTATTTCTTTCTTTCATTCATTCATGAGCACTGTTTTTTCATGGTTTTCATGGTGGAACATGAGCACTATTTATTAAGCATTGAACTGCTGTTGTAGCCTGTTATTAAGTATTGAACGGTTGCTATTAAAGTGTCAAATGTTAACGTATTTATTTATTTAGGAATTATGTAACTTCCAGTCATAGATTTATATGAATTTGACTTTAAATTGATTATAATATATCTATATCTATATATATATATATATATATTTTTTTCGAATTTCTATATGTCGAATTTTATTGACAAAATTTTAGTTGGGGAACTTTATTCGAATTTCATTGTCGCCAAACTCGAACTCGAACTCGAACCTGGTGACTTAGGTGACAAAAGGGCATGAGAAGGAGTTAGATATTTACGGCATCGGAAAGTGGAGAACCATACATGACCTCAGTGACAACCATCCCCGAAATCCCCACCAGCTTTTTCTTATCCTTCTGAGCCCCAAGAGCAACTAGAGAAACTGTTGAGATGCAAGCAAACACCAACGTCACACCCACCATTGTTCTCACCTTGTTTTCTGCAGAGCAAAGAATTGCTAATATTTTGAAAATATTACAGATTACAGATTCTGCTAATATTTTGAAACTTATATAATCCTTATGGATTCATTCACCTAGCAAAGCAGCTATGGATTAAAGCAAAAGAGAACTAATTACTAATCAGGGATAACGAAATGACATTCTGCAGATACATCTCCAGCAAGTATTCAAGTATATAAATCTGTAGATCATGTAAATCTATCCAAAAATGGCGGAAAGCCATAAAAGATATCTGCTAAAAACAGATATCGTGACCTACTGTGTAAAAGTGCGATGAACACAACAAAAAGCATACAAATACTGGTTTAGCCACTTTAAAAAGTCCATAGCAGAAAGTCTAAACAAATAATAACAGACTAGAAGTATTAAAGCCTGCCTTGGCTGTGGGTATAGCATATTTCAAAAAGATGCAAACGAATATAAACTCCGGCACGATTCCGACCCCATTGATAGACAACACCAAGATGTTATCCAGACCATGACTGATCAGAGGCGAACCATATCAGGTGTAGAGCAGAGAATTTAGCAGAGCTATGGCATATGGGAAACCTGAGAAACTCTCTGTCGATCTGTTTCTTATCACTGTCCTAAATGTGGCCCTGCATAAAAACATTCAGAACATCCAACTATTATTCAGCGTACACTTCTTTGCCGAAATTATAATGCAGATACTCGTAATAAAAGTGACAAACCTTATATTGGTGCTCCATACAGTAACAAGGATGCCGCGGTTCCTGTTACATAAAACAGCAAGGAGTGCTCTCATTTTCAGCCATCAATTCAGATTAAATCAAACCAGAAACCTAAAATCCAGCAAAATGGAAATTTGCTTAAAACTTAAAAAGAGTGGAGAAGAGGAACAAGAACCTAGAATGCCAACTACTAAAAGCAGGTAGCTCCTCATTTTTCTCCTGTGCAGAGTCTAACAGAATCCAAATGGAGTGGGTAACGACACAGAGGAGGAATGGAGGCAATGCTGCTTTGTGAATGGTGAAATAGGGCAAGGGATTCAGACATGTTTATACAAGAATTTAGACAAAGGAATTCACGAGGTACAACTTTCGGTTTCATCACCGCCCACATGAGGTCATGGCATGTGTAAGAGACGTGGAATGAAGTAATGGTGGCCTTTGTTTCTTCACTGGGAACCACTCCACCAACCTCAAACTCAGATTTGATTTTTCATTTATCATGACGTCGATTCCATCAAGCGCGCTCTCCAGTTTTCAGGCAACCTATTTCTATGTCAGCAAAATCGATCAGTGACAGCGGCGTACGTTTTAGTGCCGGTGCTTCCCCTGTAGCTGCTGAGAGACATCAAAAATCAATTAGTGACAGCGGGGTAAGTTTCAGTGTACCTGCTAGGGGCCACGATTTTTTTTTTATAAATTATAGTATTTCGTTTTATTTTATCAATTATATTTCCAAGAAGCAAATATTATTAATTTTACCCATCAGTACCGGAAATCAAATTGGAAATCAAGGATTTTAGTCTTCGTAATATTATACAAAGAGTTGGTTTGTATGTTAATTTTTTTTCCAGCTTAATGAAAAAATAATTAATATAAAATTAAGGAAATTAGTCTTCAAAATATTATATGAAAGGTGGGTTAAAGAATAGATTTGTATGGTAATTTTTCAAAAACAAAGTTCAGAAGTTTGAAAATGATTAATGACTTAATAGGTTTAAGGAAAAAAATTAGGTTATTATTAAAAGCTAAAATGCAAACCTTTATTTTATATTAAATAAACAAAAATTTATGTTATATAAAAGTTAAAATATAAAAAATAAAATAAGTATATAAAATAATTAGTAAAACTGACTGTAAATAATTTATATATATATATAATATATTTAATTTTATATAAGAAGTATAAAAATGTAGTTTACATTTCTGGTTTTTTATATCTCAAATTCCATTAATTTGCCATATTCGATTTTTGTGATGTTCCAAAATGTTTTTAACATATGCTGATTAGTAAATTTAATAGCTTTGAATTAATTGTATTTATGAAAATGTATTATGTTATTTTATTTCGTTTTTTTCGATGAAGTATGGAGGTTTTTTTATATAAATTAATTTTTTCGGAAATACAAATAATTTCTTAAAAAATTGTTGTGGTATGTGATGTAAATATTAGTTCTCATGTTGATAGAATCTCATTTTTTTTATTAAGCAGCTTTTGATGAACATTGATTTATTTTGCAATATTTTTTATTTTCATTTTTTAACTTTTATAATCCAATCTTTATTTTTATCCCATAAAATTGATATGAATACCCAATCATTGTAATCATTTCTTCTGTCTTTACGTGGAAAAGTGTCCATTACTACTCATTTTAATTATGATTTCTAAAATATTTTAAATAATGTGTAAAAGTGTTTATTAGTGCTTTTCAATTTTTATTTTAAACAAAAACACTTTTATATATTTAAAAAAAAATTATTCATCCATTCAATGTGTGTCCTGGTCTAAAATAACACTTCAAAGTATTTCTTACATTAATTTTATGTTTCATGGTACTAATTACTTATAAAGTAAATCATTTTTTTAGAAAGCACATGTTTCTTTGTCTAAAATAACACTTCAAAATATTTTGACATTAATTTTTATGTTTTTGTCTACATAACACTTCAAAGTATTTTGACATTAATTTTTATGTTTCATGATACCAACCATTATAAAGTAATTTTATTTTATTTTAAATAAATATCTCATATGTGGTTTTTGATTTTGATTTTTTTTTCATAATTAAGAAAATATATATTTTTTCTTTTTATAAAAGAGATCTAATGGTTATTGTTTTGGTTAATCCAAAATAAATATGAAAAAAATTACAAATTTGTTTCTAATTGTAAAATTATTTATTATCTTATCTAAATTATAAAACTAAAATTAAAAAAATTACATATATATATATAAGTATAATACATGTCACATGAACTAGTTCTAATACTAGGTTTTTTTTGGCTAAGAGGTCTTAGGAAGTAAGGACACAATTAACAACCTAAGATCCAGAGGCATTTAGGAGGAGTGAAATCCTGCCCCCTTACTGACCATCGATAGATTATTCCAAGTGGCATGGTTTTCTTTGAATAACGGTGATGAGTCAACATGTGTTCAGATTAACAACTAGAGCTAATTGTCCTCGTTACTAATTTGACAACTATACTATAAATTATGATAACTTTTCCATTGAAAAGTAATATTTTGGAAAAACAAAAATCGCTTTTACGGGACTTACATCCACCCACAAAAAAATACATAATTAAATATTAAAAAATGTCGGATAACATCGGATAAATGGAAACATGGGAATGCTAAATTCTCATCATTCCTTCGCTACTTTCACAGATCGTACATCCTATTCTATTTTTAAACCCAAAAATGGCAAAACCCCTTCTGTTTATCCTCAACCTAAAATCCACCTCCAAAGGAAAAAAAAAATTCTTTTAAATCTTTTAGGGAATAAATTTGACTTGAAAGCTCCTAGGTACGTAGGAATGGTGTTGGGGAGCAGCTGTAATTGTACGGTTTCCAGAGGTAGGTACGTGAAAAAAATCAGATACATGCACGAACGGATTCTTTGCCAGTGACTACAAAAGACAAAAGTGGTGGTGGTGTCCAGAGAGAGGTAGGTGAAATGAGATAAGCAAAGGAAGGGATTCGTTGCGAATCGCAGTGGGGCTGCTCACTTTCCATAAAAACCGCACGCCGCCGGATGAAATCTACCTGCAGAACTAATGGCAACAGCGTTGATGATGTGGAAAATCTATTTTCCAGCTCCCATGTATTAGGGTTTTCAGTAAACGGTCCACTTGACTTCTTTGTTTACGTGTAATCCGTGCACAACAACCTCACGTCCCATCGCTCGGTGTCGCTGAAAATAGTAACGTAATCGGATTGATTTCTATTTGAGAAAGCAGAGATGGAGCGCATTTGCATTCAACGGTACAGAATCCATGGATTTGGCCACGAAGATATAAGAAAATGAACCGTTCGAACGATAACGCTAAAAGGCAACGCTTGCGTGGAATGAGTGCTCATACATCTTAATGTAAGTGCGAATCCGCAACATGATCGAAAGGGACAGAAAGTCTGGGTATCGGATTCATCCATTGATTTAAATTCTAGCCAAAATAAGGATACGACCAGATATTTAACATGGTATTCTATTCCATTAAGGAAAATGAGAATACTACTCATATATTGATGCTGTCAATAATGTTCCACAGCTGTTACTGCAAGTACTGAAAACAGTATAATAAGATATATTTATATTTGCAATATTTAGAAAATATCCTGGTGTATTATTGTATACCCAATATTGATGTCAAATAATAATGATGAGTAAATTTGTATGGTATAATAGTGAGTGATGGCCTAATTCAGTTTGATAACTTAAAATAATTTTCCCATTATTTAAATTAAAAAAAATACTAATACTAATAGCAAATAAACCTATTCTTTAAATGATTCAAAAATGTAAAATAACAAATAAACATATGTTTTAAATTCAAAAATGTAAAATAACAAATAAATATATGACTTAAATTATTCAAAAATGTAAAATAATAGTGATGAGTAAATTTGTATGAAACAATAAATAAATATATGACTTAAATTATTCAAAAATGTAAAATAATAGTGATGAGTAAATTTGTATGAGATAATATCACGTGATGGCTTCTCACTGAGTTTGATAACTCAAAATAATTTTTAAAATATGGCAAATAAACATATGACTTAAATTATTCAAAAGTAAAGGCATCAAGTGTAAATATGTCAAAATAATAACACTATTTTCCATCTAGTTGGAATCGTTATTCAACAATATAAACATTATAAACCTGCCTTATAAGTAACCATGGAGATAGAGTCGTATGGTTAATATAGTTTGGGTAAGGAACCATAGTTTGGGTAAGGATGTGTATAAATCTTACTAAATGTTTAATGCTTTGATGATAGCACAAAATGTGCATGACTTGATGTGTCTATCAATATATGGCTAGACTCAAGGGAAATCAAAACAATTTTGTAAGATTAAACTAGTTTTAGTTATTTCAAAATGGCATGTTGTTTTATTGTAGTGTATCACTTAAATAAATTTATATTTATTTTTACTTTGAAGTATATGAAACTTGTAGAGAGAATTATTTTTTTAATGGTGATTGACAGTAATCATCTAACCTATTTAGAATAATTCATATATTAATTAAAAAATTAGTATTTTTTCTAATTATTAAATTAAGTAATAGTTTCATAGCCATCGATACTTAGAATATAAAAGGTAAATTAATTACAATTTAACTAAGATAATTAACCAATGCATTAACTATTTCTTTAATATTCTTAAATACCCATTGAATTCATGTTGGTGGCTACTTCCATTGTATAATTGTTTACAATTTAGATTGTGATGGAGAAAACAATCAATAGTTGTTTTAGATTATGATGGAGAAAACAATCCACACTTGGTTGTGGATCCAAATGGAAAATATAACCCAGATATTATATAAATAATGTCTAAACAAATTTAGATGTAATTTTATTTATAATAGTTTTAAGATAATTTTATTTTGAAGTTATTATTATATAAAAGAAATTTTAATTTTTAGCTTAATTAATTACTATTGAACTATTTTTATATATAAAGGAAAAAAAAAGAGGTATGTTTTGACTTAGATAATATGAAGGGTGTATTTTTAAAGCTCTTGGTTCAAATCCAATGATTATCTAAAAAATGATTGATAATAATGAAAAAGAAAATAAAAATATTTTAATATTTTTAATTTGATTCGAATAATTTTTAATTATAATTAAAATTTAAGTTATGTTTTTTATTAATACTAAAATCTTAAATTAATTTATATATTTTTATGGACTAATCTTTTTGTTCATGACCTTAGTGTTTTGTATACATTTATGATGTTCCGGGCCTCTTCCTGGCGAGATTGGTTTATGGGGAGGACCAGTTAAGTACGTCCGGGCAACTGCTGAGATATCAAAAATCAGCAAGCAGCAGAGCAAAGGCGAAGCGAGGGCAGCAGAGCAAAGGCAAGGGGAAGGCATGGGATCAAAACATCATTTCCCTCCAGCACAACCGCTGCTTCTCGATCCGGTCCAGGCTTCAACTATGCATGTCTTCACTATTCTCTGCCTAGTTCGTAAAGCCTTTTGTTTTGGCCGTCGCAGATGAGGTATTCATGTCGAACACTATATACATTTTTTTAAATTGGAACGCTACCTGCTTTCGATGTTCGACTTCTCTGTAACGAATAGAATAATCTTATTTTTAGTCCCTGCACTTCCGGGCTGGCAGGGACTATAGTAATCGATTTGTAAAATTAGCATTACTTTGGCACTGTAACCAATCAACGTGCACGATAACCAATGAACGTTATATAACTTAAAACAAAGTTCGCTGAAATGCAGCACAATATTTTATATTTTTTTATTCCTTTAAAAAATGAACGGATTTTTCATCTTATTTGGCACGATATTTTATATTTTTTTATTCCTTTAAAAAATGAACGGATTTTTCATCTTATTTGGCCTCAAAACGAGGCATACGGGCAGGTATACGGGCTCAAAAGTGCCTCAAAACGATACGGGCTCAAAAGTGCCTCAAAACGAGGCATACGGGCAGGTATACGGGCTCAAAAGTTACGACAATTACAAGTGATCAGGTCATTTGACAGTTTCATGAACTAATGCTAACATAGCATTAGCATTAATCGGCTAACATAAAATGTTAACAAAACTAACTTATGTTAAACCATAAGTATGGCGGCCCTGCCTGCCGTGTCAAACAATTCCTGCAGTGCGGTGTCAAAACCGTAATTTGCATGAGAACAACGGCCTGCCTTAAAATGATCTCTGTTTGTTATCCGTAGCCAAACGTAGAGAGTCTGTAAGATCAAGTTGGAATCATGAAGTTCTGTGGCCTGCAGGATCGTACTGTCCCTGCCGCTATTTGCTGTGAGTGGAGAAGCTGGTCCAGTCCAGGATCACACTGTGCCTGCCACTATCTGTTGTGGGTGGAGAAGCCGCCATCTGCTGTGGGTGGAGAAGCTGGGCCAGTCCAGGATCACACTGTTCCTCTTCTATAGAAAGAGAGGTCAAACCTGCACACTGTTCCTCTTCTACAGAGAGAGAGGTCAAACCTGCACAGGTGATGATTTTAGTCCTGCAATAAAATCTAGAATAGAATCATCTTAATCTATGCATAAGAGACTCAAATTTGTCTGTGTCTGTCTTTAATATTTCTTCCCTTTCTTCTGCTTACATGAAAGTATACTGATGACGTAGGTTAAAAAAAACTCAAATTTCTTTGCCACCAGACAACTATTACTGATCTCTTTAGACATCATGTATAAAGCCTAAAAGAAGCGCATCTTAAAAGCTTTGTACAGAATAATTTGGAACCTATTTTCACACATAACAAAACCCGTGAATCAGAATTTAGAATTTAGGACTAGCAGCAGAAATACCTCGGAATATAAGTAATAATTTTCTTAAAAGCTTTGATCAACAATGTGTGTACCCAGTACTTTCGGCTCATGCTTGATAGGTTGAAGGCGATATGACATAGTATCTTACAGAACGAATACAACCAACTAAAGAAAAAAAAATGAAACATCGTGATTCAACACAAATCGCAATAAGGAACAAGAATTTATTTGTCATTATCCAGTTTTTGGTAAACTAACGCTACCCCAAAACTAGAGGTAACAGAAATATATATAAACAACAGAGAAATTCAGGTTCACTGGAACAGAACAAAGAGCTGACACAAGTACATAAAATCTTTCTCCTTGCAGTAAAAGCATACATTCAAAATTCTAGGCAACATACCAAATTAGCAGAACTATTCATCTAAATTAGACTTTGAGAAGCTATACACTAAAGGGTGCTAGATTGAGATAATAAAAATTTAGATAAAACAAGTCAAACAAAATGGGGAGCTCATGCCTTCTAGTACAATGAAGGTGTCAACCAGTGAATGAGGGGTGCCGTGGAGACCAACTTGTCGTGCTGGAACCTTGAATTAGAATTTCAAGAAATTTGTAAGTATAGGGCATATAAAGCAAATGCGCACTCACATACCTGCAAAACAAGATATGGAAATGAATAGGTAAGCCGAAAACAGATAGAAAAATTAATTAGAGAATGTAGGGGAGCATGGTATACAGAAGAGGTATACCTAGTAGTGAACACTTTAAAAGCCTACTCCCTAAAATATAGACCATAAATGATTCAGTATTGAAATTGATACAGGGGTGTTCTCTTTAAACAAAGAAACAAGAAAAAAATACTCAAAGAACAGGCTTATTACAGCCAGCGTCTCAACTCCGTGAATCAACAAAAACAAAAGCAAAATTGTTGGGTACATTGGAAATTTCAGAGGAAACCATTTCGCTTCATAATTACTGTGGAGAATGGCAATGAAAGGTGAAGAAAGGAAAAGTAAATGTATCCTACCCAGAATCCAGTAGAAGTCCTTTCATGCCAGTACCAGGTCATACGCTGTTGAACAGACCTCATAAAAATTACCACAGTTAAATTTATACCCGTATCATCTCGGCTAAAGCGAAAGCCATTTAAAACAGCACACTTAAAACTCAACCAGGCCTAAAAAAATCACCACAGTACACTTCAAATCAGTATAAACCTATCAAAAACAGATGAACCAGAGTCAGCCCCCCTCTTAATTTAAAGTAACATTTGGGAAAGAATTGGGACGGGCAGTTTAGAGAGTAGCTCCAAATCCCTAGGACCGCCATAAACGAGATCATAAATGGATAAACCACGCCTATAGAAAATTTGTAAGTAGCTTGGTGAAAAGCTACCAAACCACAATGAGAACGCGGCTGCGCATTAAGCATTTGAGCCCTGAGTTTTGCCAGCACCGATTTGCTACACAGACATTCATGGTTTAAGCTCAAATAAACAATATTTAGCATGATAGCTTACCCGAACTGAGTAAAAGGACTTGAATAAAGTTATTGTCTGCATTTTCTTTACAGATTTTCAGGATGCCAAAGAAACCTGCCAGCAATGGCGAATATGCAGTTAGCTCCTCTCTCGACTGAACCTCACCTGTTCGCGGCGGCAGCTTACAACCTCGATACAAACAGTTTCAGAAAATGGGCACAAACAGAACTCTGTGCAATGTGGCCTCAACTCAGTAGTGTGAACCCCTCAACGTGCTGGATGAACCCAAATGAACAGTAAATGGCGGGCATACAAAGGGGTAACAGCCATCAGAGGGAGGCGGACATGCAACATATATTACTGCCATCTGAAGGATTTCTGGATGCTCGGTAATGAAAGCAGCTGGTAGATGAGATACGTGGAGAGTGGGCTCTTCTTGAGTTGTCAGACTATATATCGCGATTTCACAGGGCAATCAAATTGTAATGTTTTATTTTATTATTTTCCAAGTCTGGTCGGGACTGCGTCATGGTGGCATCTGGCCCGACTAGGATGCTAACCCGAATACGACCAGGGTTGTTTGTCCTTCATAAGTGCATATTCGCTTTCTTTTTGCCACCAAAACCTGTGTAGTTATTAAATTGCTTTCTGTTAGCAATATTTATGATTCCGACTCAAGAAAATCAAGTTCGGGGTTTTTCTTTTCAAATATACATTTGTAAGAGGCTCTTAAAAGAATAAATAATATAATGTCCTTTTCACAATTTTGTTAATTCATAGTTACCGAGCAAGTTTTATAACAAGCATGGAATTCCCCTCTCTGCATTGACTTTGTTTTCCGGAACCGTCGCATAAGAAACTTCCCAACTTTTCTTTTATATATCGACATTTATAACAAGCTTGCAAATTGTTAGAGATAAATTCGAGAATGATGGAAAAGAAACTTTAGGTGTGGTAGCTGCCTTTTTAGACCATTGCTGTCAATATATTGCATGCTTCATTTGTCTTATTACAACATTATATTATTTGTTTACCATACCCGTCGTCCGGGTTGAGAGAAAGGACAAGTAAAGCAGGATGCTATGTCCCAGCGTTTGGAAATCCCTATTTTCTGGCTGGGCATACCAAATTCTACAATATATTATTAAGAATCTATATTGTGAACTTTTCATATGGTATGTCAGGGACCTCAATAGTAAAACGCTGCAAGTCTTCTTATTCTATTTCCCTTAAGCTGAAAGGAATCATTATTTAAACCTAATACACGTCGCTTTTCTTAATTTTTTAAAATTACAATATCATATATATATATAATGTTGTGCACTGCGTTACATCTTACGTTGAGCCTTGGTCTTAACAATACAAGAAAAGCGAAAAGCAATCAGATTTGCACATATACAATTCTAAATAGAACCGTTCATTTTTCGTATCAATAATTCACAATAGAGAAGCTTTAATGGGTTTAAATCATGATATATTTGTCAACCGCTTTCGAACCATGTGATTCATAACCTACAAGTAACTTTACATAGCTACAAGTAACTTTACATAGCTGTGAGCAGTAGCTCCACAGTCTGATCTATTTTAACTGCCTTTCTTCCTGCTGTCTCTGCTCCCTCTGCTTGAGCTATTGGTAGGTTATTCACCGGCTCCAGATCATTTGCAAATGGATTTGGATCTGTTTCGTGCCAAGTATCCACTTTGCAGGGATTCTCAAACTGCCTTTCTTCCTGCTGTCTCTGCTCCCTCCGCTTGAACTGCTCCAGATCAATTGCAAATGGATTTGGATGTAGGATACGCTGTGGGCTGGGGCAGGGACTAGCTGCCCCGCAGCCCGTCTTGTCTTTATAGGTTTTAGCACAAAATCGTCTTCTCTTTCTTTATTTGCAATGACCCTGCATGTTTAGCTTGGGATTGATTGTCACTCATTCCCTAGCTACATCCAGTGCATCTAAGCCGCAATCATAGACATTATTTTTTGAAAAAATAGTTCTTCTTCACATTCGATTTGTTTTTTATCTACCTGCGAATTTCATCTGCATAATCTGCCTCTGATTTTTCTGTTTTTGTTCTCTGCTCTGGTTTGCTTCTGTTTGATGACAGAGATGTTACTAGAGCATTTGTTAGCATAGAGTCATAGCTTTATAGGTTCCCGCTTTGGATCTGCTGAGAAGCAGCTGCATACCTGGCTTAACTCGGAAGATCATCAAGTCCTAATAATAGATATATATGGCATTGGTGTCACTGGCAAATCGTCGTTGCTAAAAACGATCTACAACAACTACAAAAAACGTAATGTGTTCCCATCAGTGATTTCGATACTTTTTTAAAAGATATAACATTTTGGACTTCCAGAGTGTTATTGTTGATAAAGTTAATGTAAGCTTGGGGAGTTGCTCGGATATTGAGAGTAGTTCTTACGTTAACAGGTAGAGAAAGGTGAAGTTGTTTGCAATTCTCGAATAACTTATTATTTAATTTCAACATTTTCTTATTATTATTTATTTAATATAAAAGTAGAGGCAGTTACAAATTCTAACAATAGAATTGTTACATTTTGGAAAAATTTATCGTTATATTATTCTTTGAACAGTTTTACAGAGACAAACATGGTAATTTTGGACTCATCTGTTGGAGTTGGGTTTTCCTATACAAATACATCCTCCGAATTGAAGCGTTTCTGAGACAAATCTACAGGCAACATTTTAGCGTTCGCGCTGATTTGATTTCACATTTTTGAAAACTTTGAGTAGCGTTAAGCTTATGTCTAAGAGCATTGAATAAACCTCTAGTCAACTGAATTTGCAGCGGAAGACAGTTACGGTTTTTTTGTTAAGTCTCTAGAGTTTTACGTAATAAGATTGAGTTATCTAGGTCATTTGAATGAGGAGTTTATATCTATTTATATTTTAAATTATTCTAAAACAGTTTCTTATACTGTCTTTTTGTACTATACATTTTCACATCTAAATTATTTGAAAAATTCCAAGTATATGATCATAATTGAATATAACAATTACAGGATGAAGCGGGATGTTACCTAGTCAAATGGATTATAAAATAGAGCAAGCTTATCTATACAACTCAGAAAAAAGATGATATAAAATTGCTAGTTATAAAATAGAGCAAACCTATCTTTATGACCCCGAAAAAAAGGCAATATAAACATAAAAAGTAAATAAATAAATAAATCCTGTATCGCCTTGAAAGTTAAATTTATAACTGAACAAAATTAAAGAATGTGATAAGAGTACAAAGACAGTCAGTGCATAAGAAATAAATTCAATAAAAATCTCATCCCTTGAAATTTGAATGACATAAACTACCCGTTACATTTTTGTCACTACCATTCTACCGGTAAAACAAAAAAAAAATTATTTACCCATGTAAATCACCCTACACATTAATGTTCGAAAGTATTTACTTTTAATTTAATGGTGAAAATATTGCACACAATGGTTCTAATCCATAAGCTGGCTGGAACGGCCATGTCTTATCGGTATTACAACTACCGCTCTGGCATTCGAACTTAATGCGAGTTATATTGACTGAGACTTGTTAAATTGGCAGCATTCAAATTGAGGTTCGGATGGGGACAGCTGGCCTCCTCGAATAACTCTCCTGATACAATCAGTGGTTAATGAGCAGAGGTATGTGGCGGCAGTAAATGCCACAGCTATGCCCGCAGCCCCCTCGGGATTATACAGGGAATGGAAGCCGAGGATTTCAACCTGCAAATCGACGGTGTTAAATGACTTGCCTTGATTAAAAGGAGACGCTTAGGGTTTGGTCTATCATTTGAATGTATGGCTTGCGGAGCCGCACCCTCCTGATGATAACTCCTCTGTCGTTCTACCAGTGTAATCCTTGGTTTGCTCCTGGTTCAGATTGAAACATTCCGCTTCCTTTACTGAGATTGCGGTCACCATTTCTATCGAGAACGATGCTGTTGGTCTTCTGCGATTGAATGCTGAGTTCCATTCGGCTTCAGGTAAAACCCTTGCCCTTTGAATGTGACTGTATATTTTGTCTTTCATTTACAATAATATGATTAATTCATTGGTTGCGAATTTGTTTGTCCAGGATGCAAGGGCGAAGAGGTCCACGGCGGCAAAGAGTCTGCAAGGTTTTTAACTATCCGGCGCATTCCACGGGTAAGTTACCCTAACCCGATAGGGCCTTAACGTTCCCCTTTAGCTCCAAGTCGTTTCTTAATGTCATTTTCTTTATGCCAGGAGTTTTCACTGCTCTCCGTTATGGCTTGAGCGAACATGATGCTCTCGGCAGGGAACTTCTGTAACCAAGGGTTTTGTTCCGCCTTGGAGGGTTTGGACTATGATACTGAATGACATTTTGCCATTTTTAATTTCTGGGTAGTTATAGTTTAGGTCTTTGGTTTGGTAACCCGAACTCACTCGAGTCTATTCGAGGAATCCACTGCCTGTGATAATGAGCCCCCGCACTCATTTGGCTTAATGAATTGTAGCCAGTCGGCATACTATTTTATTCATGTAATATTTGTATAGATACTATTTATTCAGGTGTTAGTTAAATCCTGGTTTGGCCCAAGATAACTGGACATGATACTGTATTTTGCTCCGCTTTTTATATGAAGTTTGACTCCTTATATTGCATATTCCGCTATTTTTTAATGCGGCTGGTATTTGTGCGAACTATCTGTTCTCTTCACTGTATATTCGTTTTGTCACATAAGTTTTCAATGAAGTTTATTCAGTGTTAAGCATTTGTTGCAATGCCTTATGAAATCCTTCTATATTGCTTTTTAAATGATATTTCAATATATTACGGCATGGTTATAAGTATGATTTGCGGGTTGGAGTTATTTACTTGTCGAGGTACCGATTTCCGTTACGAGATTCCTCTGTAGGTTCTTATGCCTGATATATATATATATATATATATATATATATATACTCTTTTCAAAAAAGTCTGTTCACGGGTTTACGATATATACTCTTTTCCTGTCGATGCTATGGACAATGTTTAGTTAAGAAATTATTTGCAATGTATGTTTTATGGTTTCATACATAGACCGATTACATCTTTCCAGGATTACTATAATAAGTTTCTCCATCGCGGGTCATATAATGTATGTTTGGTTTAATCAATCTTGTTACGGGTTTATATAATGCTATGCACAATCGCTTGTCCCTCGTGGTACTAGCGCTGGAGGCAATATAAAATCAGTAAACCCTTCTAGTAATTTAACAACTTATAGTGTAGTCATTTTCATGTTGCTGTACGTTAGGTTAACAACTTATCATGCAATCTTTTCCATATTGCTGAACGCTCTCCTGCTCGCTGTTTTATTTGATGTTTACCCAGAATAGCAGTCTTTATATTCTAAATTGACTATGCCCTACAGTTATGAAATGAACAACATTGATTCCTGCTTTGTTTTTGCATATAGAAGATTACTGGTTATTTCCTTGTTGTTATTCTCTGAGTTTGTTTAATTGTTATTATAGACTGAAGATTGAACCTATCAGTCTTTAAATAATAAAAAAAAAAGGAAATAGATGAACTACCCAGTACATCTTTATACTATTTTCTCAATTACAGTTTAACAATAACCCTTAAAGATTTATAAAGAATTCTTAAGTAAATACTATAATCATATTTGTACTTACCTGCGATGTCCTTTTTTTTAGTTTTTGATCCTCTCCAGAATGGAGAAGCTCATTTAAAGCTTGTTATCCTCCCAACCACGAGATCAGTCACTCAGACTGATTCTCTCCCCCAAGCTCAGTTGCCGGCCACCGCCTTCAGCAATGTAATGTATCTGTGCAGTATAATGCACAGTAGTGCTTGTGCTATCTGGTCCTCACCATATGTAGCACTATCCTTTCTTGATTATGTGCCTTCTCCTCTTTTTCCCTGTCTGTTCCTCAACAGCCCAGGCCTTTTCCTCTCATTCCATTTTTCTATGGAAGAGGAAAAGTAGTTAGGGTTTCCCCTTATTTGCTGGCAACTGTTTCTTTTAATTAAGCAAGAGGAAGGAAATAACTTTTCTCATAAAAGTTATTTACAATATTACTTAATCCATAATTTTGAACTAATAATATTTTCAACATTAATAAAATAATAATTCCTGTTCCATATTTACCTAGCACGGTAAATCAAAAAATTTATTCATATAAACTGTTTGGTCATTACATCTCCTCCCCCTGAGATTGGACACCGTCTCGGTGTCTTACAGTCATGAACAGGTCTGGATATGTTTTCTTCATCAATTCTTCATCTTCCCAAGTGGCCTCCTCGGGCCCAAAATGCCGCCATTGTACTTTAACTTGGGTAATAACTAGTTTCCGCAGCTGCACTTCTCTCTGGTTGAGAATGCTCAGCGGCTCGACCAGAACTTCTCCTTCTGGTTCGACCTACAATGCACAATTGTTTTTGAATTAGTTTTCTTTCAAATAGAATTCTTGCTAAATTTTTATTGTAACGATAACCCCACCTGTATATCCTGCCATCGGATTACATGCTTAGGGTCATACACATACTTCTTTAGGACTGAAACATGGAACACGTTATGAACCCGGATGTGACTTGGCAAAGCCAGCTCGTATGCCACTGGTCCGACCCTTGCTAAAATCTGGAAGGGTCCACAATATCGGGGCGCCAATTTAGTGCACCCAGTCCACTGTAAGGTACTTCTTTTGGCCTGAATTCGAATATAGACATGGTCCCCAACCTGGTACTCCTTAAATCTTCTTTTCCGATCAGCGAAATTCTTTTGTCTATCCTTAGCAGCTTTCAAATTAACACGCACTCTCTTTACCATGTCTTCCATCTCTTTAAGCATTTCACGTCCTAGACTTAATTTATCCTCAGGCCCTCCCCAGCTGGAGGGTGTACGGCATTTTCGGCCATACATAACCTCAAATGGACTCATTTGCGTTGAGGTGTGATACCCATTGTTATACGCAAATTCCACCAAATGTAAATATTCTTCCCACCGTGTGGGTTGTTGCATGACATAAGCCCTTAGCATATCCTCTACCACTTGGTTCACTCGTTCTGTCTGTCCATCAATTTGCGGATGGTATGCCGTACTGAAATTCAGCTGAGTTCCTAAATCAGTAAATAGTGTCTTCCAAAAAGCTGATGTGAACTTCACATCACGATTGGAAATTATTGTTTTTGGAAGGCCATGCAATCTGAACACATTCTGCATAAAAATGTGAGCGATTTGTGCAACTTTGTATGTAGATTGCATCGGTATGAAATGTGCATCCTTACTTAATTTGTCCACTACTACCATAATGGAATCATTGTTTTTCTTTGTTCTAGGTAATCCCGTAATAAAATCCATGGAGATGATTTCCCATTTCCATTCTGGAATGGGCAAGGGTTGTAACAATCCTACTGGATGCTGATGTTCGGCTTTAATTTGCTGACACTCTAAGCACCGTGCCAAGTACTCAACAATATTCTTCTTCATTCCTGGCCAGAAATATTCTTTCCGGATTGCTGTTATCATCTTTTGATAACCCAGGTGGCCAGCGTAATGGTTGATGTGGAACTCATCCATAATCAGATTTTTAATTCTTCTTTGATTGGGCACATATATCCTTTGCTTGAAGTAGATTAATCCAGCATCATCTACTGTATATTCTTGTTGACTGTCCCCTCTAGCAGATTGTTGTATTTGCTGTTTTAGCTGCTGATATTCTGTATCTTGGTCTGAAATCTCCTTTATTATGTCCAGAAAGGGGTTTTTCCATCCACTAATAGAAACTTCATACAAACTTTGTATTTTTCGGCTCAAAGCGTCTACCACTCTATTTGCTTTCCCTTACAAATGTTTTATATCGAAGTCGAAACCGCTTAAAAAGTCCATCCACCACGCTTGCCTAGCGTTTAAAGTAGGCTGGCTGAAATAGTTGGTCAAACTGTGGTGGTCGGTGAGCAGCAGAAATTTCCTGCCCATAAGATAGTGCTTCCACATCTTCAGAGCATGTATAACAGCAGCCAGTTCCAAGTCATAGGCGGAATATCTCTGTTCATGTTCTTTTAATTTCTGTGATTCGTAAGCAATTACCCTGCCTTCTTGCATTAAGACTCCTCCCAATCCTTCCTTACTTACATCTGTACAGACCACATAATCCTTATTAGGATCTGCTATACTCAAAATAGGTGCCGTGGTGAGCAGATGCTTCAATTGCTCGAAACTTTTCTGGCAGTTTGGGGTCCAATGGAATGCCCTTCCTTTCTTCTGTAATGAGGTAGTGGGAAAAGCCACTTTCAAGAAACCTTCCACGAATCTCCTATAATACCCAGCCAATCCCATGAAAGATCGGACATCTGCTACATCTTTTGGCACAGGCCATTCCATTATGGCCTTTATCTTTTCGGGGTCTACTGCAATTCCATCCTTTGTGATCACGTGACCCAAATATTGGATTTCCTCCTTAAAGAAGTCACACTTACTAAACTTCGCGTACAACTGGTGCTCTCAAAGGGTCTGTAATACCATTCGGAGATGTTCATAATGTTCTTTGATGGTGCGTGAGTATATTAATATGTCATCAATGAATATTAGCACAAATCGATCCAAGTATGGATGGAAAATGATGTTCATTAAACACATGAAAGTTGCAGGGGCGTTGGTTAGCCCAAACGGCAAGACCACAAATTCGTAATGTCCATACCTCGTTCTAAAAGCCGTTTTAGCGATGTCCTCGTCTTTAATTCGGATTTGATGATAACCTGATCGTAAATTGATCTTGGAGAACACTGTTGCGCCTTTCACTTGATCAAACAATTCATCGATCCGCGGTAAAGGATACTTATTTTTGATGGTCAACTTATTCAACTGTATGTAATCAATACACATTCAGAGGGTACCATCCTTTTTCTTGACAAATAAAACTGGATCTCCCCATGGAGACACGCTAGGACGAATGTACTCCTTGTCTAGTAACTCTTTCAACTGCATTTTTAATTATGTCAACTCAGGTATACTCATTCTGTAGGGTGCTCGTGATACTGGTGTGGCCCCGGGCACCAGCTCAATGGTAAAATCTATATTTCTTCGTGGCGGTAGTCCAGGAATTTCCTCTGGAAATACATCTGTAAATTCTTGTATTATAGGAATACTGTTCAAAGAAGCTGATTTATCCTTGGAATCCGCATATCCCACTTGAATGGCGTAGACCTGACACCCCTTCTGTATACATTTTATCAGTCGGTTTGCAGTTATTGGTCGAACCTGCACTGGTTGCTTAATTCCTTGCATTTCTTTTCTGTTCCCTTGCTGATCTCTATAGTAAATAATTTTGGTTTTGCAATCAACCAATGACCAGTGTTTTTCTAACCAGTCCATACCGATTAGGATATCATAGGAGCCGAGAGGAAGTACATTCAAATCAGCTGTCACTCGCTGATCTGCTATGGTAAATGAGCAATCGTTGACTTTGGTTGTTACCCGTCGCTTGGCTCCGATAGCTAGTTGCACTAGCCATGGATTTTTAAATTTAACAGATTGTAAATTACAATGTTCCACTATCTTTGGGCTCACATAGCTTAGTGTAGCCCCGGGGTCAATTAAAACAGATATGATAAGGTTTGAGATTTTACCTTCGAATTCGACCATGGTTGGCTGATATTCTGCCTGACAGTCTTCCAAATCCGCGTTAATTCTGGGTACACTGCGACCAACCTCGCCAACTGTTGAAGCTTCATGAATTTGCGATAATTGTTCAGTCCCTTTCCGCTGTGGGCAATTTTTAATGTAGTGGGGTCCCCCACAACCCCAGCACTGCACCGGGGGTCTTGCTGTCCCTTCACTGTCCAACCTTGGTTGCTGTTCGCTGACTTTGGACTCATTTGTAGTTCTAAACTTAGATGCAGTTCTTGGTGCAAATCTGCTGTTTGCTCCTTTGCCATTTCCCTTACTTCCATTGCTGCGATTTCCTTTGCTGTTTCCAACTGTCTTAAAACCTTTCTTCTCATTCCATTTCCTATTAGCAGTTTCCCCTTTTTGTTTACTTTGTTGATAACAAATTCTAGCTTTGTGGATTACTTCATCCATTGACTTTGGATTGTCAAATTCAATCCTTTCTCGCATATATGGTGGTAAACTGCTAACAAATCGCTGGACCTTTGCTTTTTCCTCCCTTATATATGGCACGTAACGGAGTAAGGAAGTAAAGCGAGTGATGAATTCATCCATAGTCTGCTACCCTAATCGCAAATCATGGAATTCTCTCGCCTTTTCATCATAGAAGTGCTCAGTTAAATATCGCTCTTTAAAGAACCTTTGGAAATTGTCCCATGTAATGTTCTGCTCGGTGACCCCTTTTACAATCTTCACCTCCTCCCACCATAAGGTAGCCTTCCCTTGTAATGGAAAAATAGCCAGTCGTGCTTTAAGATTGTTGTCATACTCATAAAGCTGAAAATACTTGTTCATATTAATTATCCAGGCTTCAGCCGCTTCTTCTTGTTCCCCGTCGAAATGTGTTGGTTTAATCTTGCGAAATTCCCCTTGTAATTCTACCTTTTGTCTTTTTGAGGTTTGTTGCTCAAATACATTATCGGAGCGTTCCTCCCGCTCCTCCGATCCTTCGGGGGGTATGTGATGGTTCTGCTCTTTAGACATCCTTTGCTGTTCTGCACTAGGATTAACTGGTAATTGATTTTGTCTGTCAGACAAACTTTTCAAAATTCTTTCTTGTTCCATTGTTAATTGAGCATTGTCTTCTCGTAGTCGAGCCATCTCGTTCTTCAGTTCCTGTACTGTCTCCAGGATTGCTTGATTTGTGATTCTGGGTTCTTCTCCAAGTTGTACCCACAGTTCTGGGTTATTTTCTGGGCCGGATACACCCTGCCCCATTACAGGTCGTCGTGGTGTGTTATCTACCCTCCTCATGTCTCCGTGTTCAGAACCTTGATCCTGTGATTCATTACATCAACAGAAAGAAACATTCAAGAGTAATATTGGAAATGACTATTTGCTATTTATTTAATACAGTGCCCTTATCTGTCATTGTTGTTCTACCCAGAGGCCACAGTGTTGTATCTGGGCTCTGATACCATATGTCACTACCCTTCTACCGGTAAAACAAAAAAAAAATTATTTACCCATGTAAATCACCCTACACATTAATGTTCGAAAGTATTTACTTTTAATTTAATGGTGAAAATATTGCACACAATGGTTCTAATCCATAAGCTGGCGGGAATGGCCATGTCTTATTGGTATTACAACTACCACTCTGGCATTTGAACTTAATGCGAGTTATATTGACTGAGACTTGTTAAACTGACGGCATTCAAATTGAGGTTCGGATGGGGACAGCTAGCCTCCTCGAATAACTCTCCTGATATGATCAGTGGTTAATGAGCAGAGGTAGCTGGCGGCAGTAAATGCCACAGCTATGCCCACAGCCCCCTCGGGATTATACAGGGAATGGATGCCGAGGATTTCAACCTGCAAATCGACGTTGTTAAATGACTTGCCTTGATTAAAAGGAGATGCTTAGGGTTTGGTCTGTCATTTGAAAATATGGCTTGTGGAGCCGCACCCTCCCGATGATAACTCCTCCGTCGTTCTACCACTGTAATCCTTGGTTTGCTCCTGGCTCAGATTGAAACATTCCGCTTCCTTTACTGAGATTGCGGTCACCATTTCTGTCGAGAACGATGTTGTTGGTCTTCTGCGATTGAATGTTGAGTTCCATTCGGCTTCAGGTAAAACCCTTGCCCTTTGAATGTGACTGTATATTTTGTCTTTCATTTACAGTAATATGATTAATTCATTGGTTGTGAATTTGTTTGTCCAGGATGCAAGGGCGAAGAGGTTAGCGGTGGCAAAGAGTCTGCAAGGTTTTTAACTATCCGGCGCATTCCACGGGTAAGTTACCCTAACCCGATAGGGCCTTAATGTTCCCCTTTAGCTCCAAGTCATTTCTTAATGTCGTTTTCTTTATGCCAGAAGTTTTTACTGCTCTCCGTTATGGCTTGAGCGAACATGATGCTCTCGGCAGGGAACTTCTGTAACCGAGGGTTTTGTTCCGCCTTGGAGGGTTTGGACTATGATACTGAATGAAATTTTTCCATTTTTAATTTCTGGGTAGTTATAGTTTAGGTCTTTGGTTTGGCAACCCGAACTCACTTGAGTCTATTCGAGGAATCCGCTGCCTGTGATAATGAGCCCCCGCACTCATTTGGCTTAATGAATTGTAGCTAGTCGGCATACTGTTTTATTCATGTAATATTTGTACAGATACTATTTACTCAGGTGTTAGTTAAATCCTAGTTTGGCCCAAGATAACTGGACATGATACTGTATTTTGCTCCGCTTTTTGTATGAAGTTTGACTCCTTATATTGTATATTCCGCTATTTTTTAATGCGGCTGGTATTTGTGCGAACTATCTGTTCTCTTCACTATATATTCGTTTTGTCACATAGGTTTTCAATGAATTTTATTCAGTGTTAAGCATTTGTTGCAATGCCTTATGAAATCCTTTTGTATTTCTTTTTAAATGATATTTCAATATATTACGGCATGGTTATAAGTATGATTTGCGGGTTGGGGTTATTTACTTGTCGAGGTACCGATTTCCGTTACGGGATTCCTCTGTAGGTTCTTATGCCTGATATATATATATATATATTAATGAATCCTTCTTTTCACAGAAGTCTGTTCACGGGTTTACGATATTTACTCTTTTCCTGTCGATGCTATGGACAATGTTTAGTTAAGAAACTATTTGCAATGTATGTTTTATGGTTTCATACATAGCCCATTTACATCTTTCCAGGATTACTATAATAAGTTTCTCCGTCGCGGTTCATATAATGTATGTTTGGTTTAATCAATCTAGTTACGGGTTTATATAATGCTATGCACAGTCGCTTGTCCCTCGTGGTACTAGCGCTGGAGGCAATATAAAATCAGTAAACCCTTCTGGCAATTTAACAACTTATAGTGTAGTCATTTTCATGTTGCTGTACGTTAGTTTGACAACTTATAATGCAATCTTTTCCATATTGCCGAACGCTCTCCTGCTCGTTGTTTTATTTGATGTTTACCCAAAATAGCAGTATTTATATTCTAATTTGACTATGCTCCTACAGTTATGAAATGAACAACGTTGATTCCTGCTTTGTTTTTGCATATAGAAGATTACTGGTTATTTCCTTGTTGTTATTCTCTGAGTTTGTCTAACTGTTATTGCAGACTGAAGATTTAACCTGTCAGTCTTTTAATAAAAAAAAAAGGAAATAGATGAACTACCGAGTACATCCTTATACTATTTTCTCAATTACAGTTTAACAATAACCCTTAAAGATTTATAAAGAATTCTTAAGTAAATACTGTAATCATATTTGTACTTACCTGTGATGTCTTTTTTCTTAGTTTCTGATCCTCTCCCGAATGGAGAAGCTCATTTAAAGCTTGTTATCCTCCCAACCACGAGATCAGTCATTCAGACTGATTCTCTCCCCCAAGCTCACTTGCCGGCCACCGCCTTCAGCAATGTAATGCACGCTAGTATCTGTGCAGTATAATGCACAGTAGTGCTTGTGCTATCTGGTCCTCACCAGACGTAGCACTATCCTTTCTTTCTTCTGTGCCTTCTCCTCTTTTTCCCTGTCTATTCCTCAACAGCCCAGGCCTTTTCCTCTCATTCCATTTTTCTATGGAAGAGGAAAAGTAGTTAGGGTTGCCCCTTATTTGCTGGAAACTGTTTCTTTTAATTAAGCAAGAGGAAGGAAATAACTTTTCTCATAAAAGTTATCTACAATATTACTTAATCCATAATTTTGAACTAATAATATTTTCAACATTAATAAAATAATAATTCCTGTTCCATATTTACCTAGCACGGTAAATCAGAAAATTTATTCATATAAACTGTTTGGTCATTACAATTTTTTTCGGCGACTCGTAAAAGTCTAAAGGAGACATACCATTTGTTGAATTTGTAATTTCAACCGCACACTGTCCAGCATTTAATATACTTCAAAACCACCCAACAAAACCACAAACCCGCTTGAGGCATATCGCACCGCTTTTGCATACACAAGAGCTCCGATACAATTTGGAGTTGACACGTGGATGAGGCGTGACATTAGCCTTTGACATTTATCGGAAGGTAAATGTCGACTAAAAAGTGGCTTCCGATATTCACCTCCTTCGTCCGATGTGCTCCAGCATTCTCCATCGTTGATCATTCAAAGCTGCATAGTGGAGTAAAGTTCTGTGAAAAAGGCCTTCCGATATTCACCTCAGTCGTTCGATTCGAGGAGGTGAAATCAAGGGTTGACGACCATCTGAACCTGCATACGGCCAACATTAAAGGATTAGCGTGGAGTAAAATTAAGTCTTATTTTGACCATACCTTTATTAAAAGAACTGTCATATGCGTAGGTGGATTATTAAATTTCACCATAACTTTATTAAAAGAACTGTCATATGCGTAGGTGGATTATTAAATTTTTGATTACGGCAAGTATGGGCATAAATTAAAATATGGCATGGACTATGTCATATAGTGTTAATTTTATTGTTTTTCAATTTTTAAGGCCGTAAGTTTGTTTTTAATAGAACAAGTAAAAACATATGTTGGTTGACCATTTTTTGGTAAGTGTAATAAATGTAAAAACGCACAGCAGTGCAGGAGCGAAGAACGCGAATATGTGAATGAAGAAAACCAGGGGAATCATGTATCATTGAAAACCATGAATTGTTTCACACAGCAGTGAAAAGGGTAATGTAAGTTTTTGGTGAATGCAGCAGTGTCTTGATTTTTAATGAAGAAAACCAGGGGAAGCATGTATCATTGAAAACCATGAATTGTTTCACACAACAGTGAAAAGGGTAATGTAAGTTTTTGGTGAATGCAGCAGTGTGTTGATTTTTATTTCTACAGTGGTAAATGTAAAAGTCTGTTTTTACAGCAGTAAAGGTAAATGAGATTTTTACACCCAGTAGTGTAAAATCTCAGGAGGAGACAGAGTAATTTTTTTTTGTTGGTGAATTTCTTTTGGTGAATCCCTCTGAGTGAAAGAGGATGAATTTTGTATTAGGCATTTTATTTTAATGAATACAAAGTTTTATGAGTGTGTAATACTCTGTTTTCCGAAATAATATTTTAAGCTTCCCTGTGCAAAAGATCATGGAGTAAAAGAAACAGATACTGGAGTAAAGGAAACAGAGCATTGCCTCTGTGTGCATGAATTTTTGTGTTTTTGGGATTTTGCCAGAAAAAATCCCCAACACCATTCTCAACACAACTGCCCACGGAGTCTAGTGCTTTGAAAAAAAGGGACAACACTAGTTGCAATTGACTTTTTTTTTGTTTTGATATTTAAAATAGTAAAAACTTATATCTATATATGTATATGCTCACTTTGATATTTGAAATAATAAAAAATTATTATAGTATTTTGTTATGTCATTTGTATATAAGTAAGGAAAAATTAATATAATATATAATATAAATAAAAAATTAAAAAAATTAATATATATAAATAATAAATTTTATATTCAAAATGAATTGATATATTTAAATGTTTTCATAACATTCATATTAATAAGCATATTACCAATAAAGACATCATAAGTACATCACTTCATATTTAAAGTATAAGAATTTTTTATTATAATTACTTTATGGATATATATTTGTAAGTTGATCTGGATAATAAGAAGTGCTTAGTATAAAGATGTGTAATCACTTTTTTATATATATCATTGTTATGGTTGATTTACAATAGTTCCAATTATAAATATATATGCTAAAAACTTTAGATTATTATATATATGGCCGCCACATCCATCTCAGAATCCGAGAGATAGAGGAGTGATGTATCATCATAGTTGGCGCATGTTGTGGTCACTTCGTGGTCCCCGCAGAACCTCATAAATTGATGAATCTACCTTTCACTTACTTCTTCCACCATCTCAGCCGCTACCCTAACGAACGCATACTTAGAGAAGTGACCCCCCAACGGGCGGCTGAGAGGAGGGGATTTGGGGAGCCTCGGGCCATCCATCCCCTTTATGCTTTGTGTTTTATTTTTGTTTGATTTTAATTTTTTTAATAAATTGTTTTTAAAATATTTTAATTTGTTTTTAAGTTGAGTGAAGAAGTAGTTGCCGGAAATAACATGTAAAAAGAATTTGTTTTTCGTTTTTCTCCTTTTAAATTATCTAATTTATTAATTATTTCTTCAATTTGATTTGTATTTTTATTTTTTAATTATATATTTTTTAAATATATATTTTTATGAGGTTGTTTGTTATTTATTTTTAATATTTGTGTGTTTTAATTTAGAATTTAATTTTTTAAATTGAATTTTGTAATTTTTAAAAATGAAAGAAATATATATATATTTTAAATTGTTTTTCTAAAAGAAAAAAATCTAATCTAATTATTTTTAAATATACATAATAAAAAAATTAATAAAAATATTTTAAGGAATATTATTTTTACATTTATAGTTAACTTAAGGGTTTTTTTTAATGGTATTAATTCTTAAAGTCATAATTTCAATTAATTTGTAATTTTAATTTTAAAAATAAAAATGGGGCTATTGGTATCATCAATTTTGGATTTGGGAGTCAAACCAGTGGTAATTTTAACCACTGCGAGGTGCTATTTGTGTAGCTATCTGTTTTCATTTAGAGGTAAAAATAACCACCAAATGTAGCCTCTCAAAAAATGAGAACTTGATAATGTTCTTGCTAAGTTGGTATCTTTGTTAGAGGATTCTACTATTTCTGTTTTTTGCATTTCTTTGCCTTTCCTCTATTTAGTTGTGGCAACTTTCAAAAATTCCCTTTGATTGTTAATATTATCTCTATTTTAGTTAAAATTAAAATCAATGATAAATTTAGACACGAATTCCAAAGTTTGGGGAGGGAGATTTGCTTGAGGAGACCAAATTAATATTAATGCCTTATTTCGTGCTTTAATGAATTGGTTGCACAATAAATTTGATTGGAAAAAGGAATAGTCGGGAACCATAATTTCTAACCCGAAAAATCTGCAAGAGAGAGTGGGAATTAAAATGGAAATTTGGCTACACTGACAAAGTAACAGGGGAAACAATGAGGTCATGCCCACGTAACTAGAAATGGCAGTGATAGCCTTAGTGGGAGGAATTAATGAAAAATAGAATTACCTCTGTGCACAATAGAAGAGGAAAGCACCTTTGTAGATGCCAAAAGAGACCGACATCTCTATGCACTAGAACAAGGAAAACATTGGAATTGGAGGATGAGAAGATAATGATTTAAGAGGTCATTGATGGGAGTAGAAGGGTTTTCTTTTTTTTGGTGTTGTGTTATTCAATTTGGTTATGTTATGATCTGTTTTCCTAGACTTGGAACAAAGTTTATTTTGATTAAGAGAGCTCACTCTGTGGCAATGCAACTCATGGAACCAGTATGTGTGGCTTGCTGGCTCAGAATTACGAAGAAGTGACTTAACTTTAGCATGATGAAACCATTGTAATTGGCCTGTCAACGTTTGAAGAACCCAATGGGAAGTTTGCAGATTGATGAACTTACTAGTCAGGAGGTGGACACACTCAGGTACCTGTGAGATTGATGAACCACCAGACGTTGCCTTGGGGCTAAAGCACTAGTGTTCGTCTTCAATGAAGAATTACCTGGAAGAGTGATTTCCATACTCCCATAGTAGTTTATCTATTGATGAACCTTCCTGAAAGTTGAAAGAACTCTCCTCTTCATATTGCACAATATGTCTTTATGCTAGGAATAACCTCAAAGTTGAGGTTGACTATACTAGCAACCTCTGTTATGTAACAACTGGAAGCTATTGATAAAACCTAAGGGATGTGAATACCTCCTCCTCGTGTTAACTCCTAATTGGCTAGTGTGTAAAGGTAGGTTACCTTTAGATGCCTTGTTTCAGTCAATATTATTGATTTTTACAATTTAAGCACTCATCCTCAAGCTCTGTAACCTGGTTTGGTGGTGACTATTGCAATAAATGCTTGGTTTCCGTGTGTCTAAGGCCGGGTGGAGATTTGAAGTCCCAATCCAGTTTCCAGGCTTTGGATATGAGATAAGTGTTTATTTCATTTATATGTGCAAGTGAATTTCCCATGAATACCTATTGTGTTGATTTTAAATGTTACTTGAATGTATGAAACTTGGCTTCATGAATGATTCAAAATGTTTATATCTTAAGTATTGGTTATGTTGAATAAACTGCTTGAATACTAATCATATTTGTGAGAATTTCTTCGAATAGGTTAATGCCCTAGTCAATGTTCTAAGTAAAGATGTATTAAGTGCATGGACTAATGTTGAAGAATGGTACAATTCTTATTTTTCTATGTAGTAGTGCTCAATATGATTGATGTGCCAGTTATTTTATGTGCATGTTGGTTATGAGGTTTAATTATCATGACATATGTAAAAGTTTTGTAGCTACTATAATCCCCTCTAAAATTTTACCTATCTTCAAATTTTTGGAGCCTCCTTATGATCATGTCATCATTCATTTCAACCCATTAATGTCATGCTTAGTCATGTTGTCTAAGTGTTCGAATCTTCCTTAAGGAAGTGTCAAAGATACTTTCTTTGACATGCCTAGCTCTTAGGCCTTGTGTACTTCCTCAAGATAGTGAAGCACACTCCTTGCCACTAGGAAAATCACACTTCCATACTAGCAGTCAAGTGCGGACACCTGGAACTCAAGCAAGTGCACCCATTGTTGACAATCATTACGCAGTTCCTAGAGACACTCACTACGCAATCATTTCCCATAGTAACTGCATAATCCTTGCTCACAATCACTGCACCATCCTTGCTCATAGTGATTGCACAATCCTTGCTCACAGTGACTACAAAATCCTTACTCTTAGTGACTGCACAATCCTTGTTGAACTTCACTGTGTAATCTCTCAAGTCAGCATTGTCACTCTTCTAGAAACAATCAACTCACTCTTGACTCTTAGTTTCCCAAAATGCATTGATCACACTCACAAACCTTGACCCTAATTGCATCTCTTCTTTCCATGTATAAAGCATCTAGCTCATAGCTCATTTCACGCTTATCTTTCGCTTCTAACCTCTCTGCACTTTAGGAGCACAAGGAGCATCCCTGACTTTTGGTTGTAAAAATGTCATCTTCTGAGTGAGTCTCTCAACTGTTATTTTTTCTTGATTTTGCTTTCACATGTGTCGTTTTGCTTGCCATATATTTTGCAATTGTCGCTTCACTTTCATTCCTACATTTTTTGTTGTGCTTTATTTTATTTTTGCATGTCACTTTTTTTCTTGCATGTGTCGCTTTCGCTTTCTTCTCATATATTGTTAAGAGAATCTTGGCACACCTTCTAGAGGCAACTCCAATGCATTATGTTGCACTAGTTGATCTTTCCTATCATAAGAGCATGTACTAGGCACACTCCAATTCCATAGGGTACTTCTTGATTGCAGTTGACACTTGTGTCGTAATGACTTGCGCCTTAATTGTTGCACTTGGAAATTAGTGTCACTTTATGTCATTTTGAGGTATATATGTTTGTTTTGAGTTTTGTGCATATCCTTACTATGCACTTGATGATTTATTTATGTATGATCATGTTTATGACCTATTTGCATGCTACTACTTTCTTGTCATCCCATTGATTCTACACTTTTTCAATTTTGGGATGGTTCCTTGTCATCTCATCTTGCACAAGGAACTTACATCCAAGTGATGAGCAAGCTGCAAACTCCTAACGCTGAGTGATGAGATCCTTTCCTTTTGAACTTGCACATTGCACACATCCTCAGGAAATTCCCTCCATTGCACACTACACATTCCCAGACCACAATCACCGAACTCTTGTTCCCTGCACTTGCCCTTTGTACGATGCCTTGACGAACCTTGCCCCACTATTCACTACACACTTTAAATGGGAATTAGGACCATCCTTAAGCCCTTTCAGTGCTTAACTACACAACACTTGGATCCTCTTCCTTAATCACTGTACATTGTGAATTCCTAGTGAGCAACCCTGTCATCTCTACCTCCAAAACCTGTGCACTGTACACAAACACGTCTCTTCCTCCCTTTCCATTGCACACTGCACACTCCTAGTGGCTAGTCCTCCGCCACTTTCCTGTTCACCCTGTGTAATGTGCCCAAGAAGGACTCTCCCTCAACCCTTACACATTGTCCCATCATAATGAACATTTACACAAGATAAAATAGGTGATTTGGTGGCTGATTTTTCTTGTCATGAGTGAAATTCAGTTGTATGTGTTATCATCCTAATTAGGGGAATTTTGAGGTATAAAATGGGCCTCCTAAGGAAATTATAAAATAACAGTGGAAATAATAAAATAATATTATATTGCATCATCAATGTTTAGAGGGAAAAAAGAAAAAATAAATTTTCAACTTATCTCCCTATGGTTTTACTCAAATTATTCAAGGAGTACCCATGTTACATACTTTTGATGGACCCTTCTACACGAAAAATGAGAAATACATGAAAAATGTGATTGCAATCACATTTTTTCATATATTTCTCTTTTTTTGTGTGGCAGGGTCCATCAAAAGTATGCAACATGGGTACTCATTAGATGAGGAATTAAATTTTTCATCTAATGAGTACTCCCACTCGAAATTTGAGTAAACACGTAGGGACATAAGTTGAAAATATGAGTTGAAAAAGTAGTTTATTATTTTGTTACTTTCAAATCTTTTTACTTTTTTAATCCAAAAATGGTGAATCACCCCCCATGGTTGACATCATCATCTTGAATCCTATTAGCTCTTATAAAGTTTAATTTTGTTGTAAATTTTTCTTATGAGCCCTATTTTATACTTCCAAATTCTCTTAATGATGATGGCAAGATGATGCTCAAGGAGCTCATCGAGAAGAGGTTACAAGAAGGAAACTTTTGGAGATAAGACATAAATATGCTATCATGGAGGAGTAAAGGAATCCTGGACCATGACAGAGAGAGGGAAACTCATATTGACTTCGAATGTACCAATACTTATCTAGACCCCTTGGAGGGTGAAGATAAAGTACAAGCAAGAGCTGTCATGAATAATTTAAGACATAGCAATATAGAGAAGAACTTGTCATTAATACATTGCAATGAAGTCTCTTGTTAGAGTTTCAAAATTGTAGCTCACACAAGTATGTTATTTTGTCCCATGTATTTGTTTCCACATTATTGGTGAAACGTAATTATGTAGTTTCAAAAATTGGAAAATGTAAAATGTGTGGAATCCCAAGAGTTACACATGGAATGCGAAGAGTCACTAGGAATTAGAAAGGTAATGTAGAAGGTCAAAAGTCATATGGGAGCTCAGGAGTAATGAGGGAGGTCAAAAGTCACATGGGAGGTAAAGGGTTACCTCATTTGTTATAAATAAACGATCATAACTCAAGCAAGAAGAATTTTCAGACTTTATCCTTGATTCTCAAGCATAGCATAGGAGAGAAGATCATTCTTTGGAGGAGAAAGTGATGGTTTAATGTTCCACTGTTTGGTCTGGTGTTGCATCATTGTAATTGTGTACTTAGAACTTTCACTTCAAATTTGAAGCTCTCAAAGCCAACACACTTTCATGCATATATTGGTGATGTTGTAAGACTATTCTTTTAATATTTCTAGTATATGTATATGTTCATACATACTAATGAAAATGAACTATTTTGTTGGATTTGGTATACATCATGTTGAATGTGTGTTGTTACTTGTTTTTATGATCGTTGTTACCTTGTGAATTATTTTGCAGGTTAATTGACGATTCTCTCTACGGTTCGGTGTGTCTTTATTAGGATAGCACTAAATTACTTTTCTTCTAAAATTCCACTCTCCCTATTCTAGTTAGTGAAAGTTTTTTTTTGCATTGTAATAGGTGTTTCACAAAGTTAACTCACTTTCTTATCGCAAAGTTATGTGCATACTCTCTTTTGTTGATAGTTGCAGCCAAGCCAAATATATAACATAAATATAATGGTGGTCAAACCAAATTCTTATATGGGCTCCAATACCAAATGTCATGAGGTCTAATTGGGACTTCATATAGGGGAGACCCCTTATGTTGGTGTACTTATACCGCCATTAACAAATGGTGCTAAAAGGAGGTTAGATGACAAGCTAACCATTTGGAGTCTATTTTGAATATCTTATCATTAATGACACCTTCCCATATCTTTACTCCAAGTTGCTTTTCTCAAAAGGTAAATCTTTTAATCCTTTGGAAGTTGTTAAATCTCTTATCTAAGAGCAAGTTTTATGGTCAAGGGGAAATATCTTTATATGATCATATCTTGTGATTTCTCGATATTTTTGTTGATAATGATGTTCATAATGAGATTGTCCCACGCATAGTTTTCTGTTTCACTTTTCAAGGTCATGTCAAGTCATGGTATGACACCTTGTCATGCAATTCTATTCATTCTTTTTAATAGTCATAGATGAGTATATATTTGCTTTTCAAAAGTACACTTCTAAGGATTTATTTAAGGAAATTGATGAACTCATAAGGAGATTGGATTAATTAATGGGCAATTTTTACAAAATATTTCTCATCATCTGTTATAAGATTCAATCTTATCCAAGATTGATTTAATATTTGGATACCATCAAGTGTTCATTAAAGATGAAGACATCCATAAGACAACATTTTAAACTAGGTATGGGCATTATGAGTTTGTGGTAATTGCATTTTGGCTTACAAATGCATATGTAACTTTTATATGCTTAATGAACAATGTATTGTGCCCTTACCTAGATAAATTCGTAGTGGATTTTGTGGACTAAATATTGGTGTTTTCAAATACCAAGGAAGAGCATGAGGAATACTTAACTGCAGTGCTACTACTATTAAGAAAACATAAAGTCTATGAAAATATTAGTTAATGTGACTTCTTCCCATCACAAATCCATTACATTGGAACATTGTCTCAAAGGAGGGAGTATTTGTTCACCCAGTGAAGATTAACATCGTCATGGAGTGATGAACATTGAAGAACATGATCAAGATTAGATTCTTTATGGGACTAGTAGTCTACTATAGGAAATTCATTGAAAACATCTCCAAGATTGGTTGTCCAATCGTTGCCTTGAAAAATAAGGGGAAGAAGTTTTGAATGGATAGCTAAATGTGTTGTAATTTTCAATCTGCCTAAGAAACTGCTCACCAATGCACTAGTGAAAAGAATACTAGTCCTAGACAAATATTTTGTGGTTTGCATAGATGCCTACAAAGAGGGACTCGGTGGAGTCTTAACGTGGGAAGGCCAAGTACTTTTTTATGAATCTCTAAAGTTAAATGAGCATGAGAAGAACTATGTAACTCATCACTTAGAGTTGGCTACCATCATCCATGCATTGAAAATTTTTACGCACTAACCCCTTGGTAGAATATTCATTATAATGAATAATCATGGAGGGTTGATTATTTATTTGATTAGCCAAAACTAAATACTAGGCAAGCTAGATGGTTGTCCATGATCAATGAGTTTGATTTCAAGATTAAGTATATTAAGGGAAAGGGGAATCGCGTGGCTAATGAATTCAATAGAAGGGAACAATTATTTTATATATTATCCATAAGTTCTTATGGGAATGATCTCAAGGAATGGATTGAAGTGGCTAGGCAACAAGATGAAAAAGATTAAAATTTAAAAGAAAATCTACGGGCATAGTTAAAGGGTGAAAAGGAAAAGGAATATTGCCTCACAAATGATGGGCTAATTCAATTCAAATTTGGTTAATGTCCAAAAATATTGTTGAATACATGGAGAATTAAGTGCTCAAGTGAGTGACTAGCATGAAACGAATTAAACAACCTTATCTTTCTTTAAGATATCTTTTGTGATATTGTTATTATTAACATGATCAATTATGTTGCTAAAGGAATAGACACTAACATCTTTGGTATATTACTTTTTCTTTGTTCTAATGTGAAATGTCACATTTCCAATTTATTATTTAATATGTATATAGAAAATATTGTTTAATAAAAATTATCAAATATTTTAGAAAAAGTAATAGCGATGTAATACAATAGTCAAACATTGGTATTTATAGAAATTAGTCAAGTTTTCTTATCATGAGGTTTTATACTATAAGGCATGGAATAATTTCATTGAAAGGTAGAAATATCACAATAATGCATGGAGATTAATTGACAATATTTAAATCTCCTACTTTATCATATTCCAATTTCTAAAGAGCCCTATTTTCCTTTAAAAGAAAATGTGTTTATAGTAGAAAGGACCCAACACTTTACAAAGCACATAGTTAACTTTTATAGCTTATTAGTAGATATGGTGCTTTCATCATATGTTGAATGTAGATTTGATTTTTTATAAGATGAAACCTAGACCGATAAAGTTAATTTCAAGTGTCAAAACAATTAATGATGAAATGTACATGAGAATATTTTACAAATTAGTATTACTCTATCAAAAAAGAATTATTAATGCATGTTTTGAAATTTCCATAATAAAACATATATACCACTTTTAAACAATAATTTATTATTATGATTTTGTCTTTTATTTTATACACATTCTTTTTACCTCATTGTTTTTAAATCCCTATTCTTAGTTGTAAAAATAAGTGGTAATTATTGATGTAGGAGAATTTTTGACCTAAATCAACCTGTATGGAATGATTTCAATTAATGGAGAGGATGAAATTATAGTTTTGTTATAGTGTCACGAATCCACCGTGTTTTCATAATGTTGTAACTCCATCATTTCTTTATTAATGCTACAAGACCAACGTTGTTGTTATAATGTTGTGAATATGGCATTGTTGCTACACTGTTGTAACTCCACCAATTTTGTTAGTGTTGTGACTCTACCATTGTTTTTATAGTGTTGTGAATCTATAATTATGGTTACAATGTTATGAATCTTCCATTTCTATTATGTTTATAGTGTTGGAAATCTTTCAACCAAGGAGGTCTCTCCGATGCGAATTCCTAATTAGACTGACACCATTTGGAGTAGGAGCCCCAACTGAAAATACGGTCGGTTTCCATTGGTCTTAGGGATTTGATTTGATTGTCATTATTAACATAATATGTTATATAAACATTATTTGAAATTAGAAAGTAAGTCGATAGTGTGAGGCATACAATTGTGATGTATATAAGGTACTTTCATGACAAGGAAAAAGAGAGTGAGCCTCTAGAAGAAAAGTAGTAGTATTATCCTAAAGGAGGCACAGAAGAGCATAAGAGGATCGTTAGTTAACTTGAAAATAGTTTACAATACAATCAAAATCGTAAAAGAAAATACAACACACCTTCAACAATATAAGTATCAGAGCCACTGAAATAGTTGAATTCAATTTCTTTAGTACATATGAACGAAATATATACCACAAACATCTAAATAATAGTCCTAAGACATTCATAATACATGCATGAAAATGTGTTGGCTCATAGGGCTTCATATCTTAAGTGGAATTTATAAGATATTTAAGTAGATTGCTACCACACTAGCCCCAATAGTGGAACATTAAGTCACCAGTTGCTCCTCGAAAGAAAGATATTCTCTCCTATGCCAAGCTAAAGAATATGAGGTGAAAGTTCAAGTCCCAAAAGTCCTTTTTCTTGAGTTATGAGGGTGTATTTAAAACAAATGAGGTTACTCTCCACCTTCCATGCATCTCTTGACCTCCCTCATGATTCTAGAGCTTATACAATGAATTTTAGAATTCTTACATGATCGTTGAGCTTCTCTATGACTTTAGAACTCAATAGTGACTCTTCATATTCCATGTGGGACCCTTGGTTTTCCACATATTTTATATTTTCTAATTTTGGGAAATTATACAATTACATTACACAAATGATGTGGTAAGACATTATGACACATGTGACTCTTGAGATGACTCTTGAAAATGATGACAAGGAACTTCATGATGATGTGGCATTTCCAAGCTACTCCTTTTGCTACTTTCTTTTCATCTTCATGATGGATATTTCATGTGTTTAATCATCATCCTCCAAGAGGATAGTTAATATGGAGCCTTCATGTGATCTTGAACTTTGATCTTCTATGGTAAGCTAGTTTCCCTTTATCTTCTTTCTCGATGACTTATTCATGGTTCCAACTTCACAAGTGTCTTCTATCATAGTTTTCTTCCCTTCCTATCCAAACATCATCCTATTATGTCAAGATATAGTACCAAGAGAAAATCACTCGTAACAAGACAAAATTACCATGAAATCTCCTAGTTTAGCTTGCTTCATGAAAATGACTGATTGAGTAGGGACTAGGCATTGGACAAGGAGGAAGACTCAAGAATTGCATAGTATGGAATTCTAGAGGCTAGAAGTGAGGTATTGATGCTTGTGACTACATAATGCACAACAATGGAAGCCTCAGAAGCAAGGCTGCGTTGTTAGGGGTCTCGTGAGGTAGGCTTAAGCCTTGAGACTATGCAATGCTCATTTACGGAGGGAGTCTGGTAAGTGGATTGCGCACTAGGCATTGGACAAGGAGGAAGACTCAGGAATTACATAGTATGGAATTCTAGAGGCTAGAAGTGAGGTACTGATGCTTGTGACTAGAGGCTAGGTGACTGCATAATGCACAACAATGGAAACCTGGGAAGCAAGGCGGCGTTGTTAAAGGTCTCATGAGGTAGGCTTAAGCCTTGAGACTATGCAATGCTCATTTATGGAAGGAGTCTAGTAAGTGGATTGCACAGTTACACAGTTCAAGGACTTAGGGAGACAATTTTATTACTGATACTATTCGATGCACAATAAGAGACTAGCTGGGAGGCAAGATTGCACATTTTCTGGGGGCATGCAGGAAATCCTTTAGTACAATGATTACATAATGTAAATTCCTTGGAGGTAGTGACTATGCATTGTGTAGCTCCAGGAGGAAGGAAATGCTTCTTATTCCCTAAGACTACAGAATGCATGGTTCAGGGAAGTAGTTTGGGAGGAGATTGATCGAAGAAGAATCAGTTATAGAAAATGACTAAACGTGGGAGTAGAGAGCAGAGACATGGGATTAGAACATGAATTGAACATGATAAAAAACTTATAAATGATCAACCACTAATCAAGGAAACACTTTCCATCTATAATAAACATGTCCTCATCGAAACAATGACAAGACAACACTTACCTCCAAGTGCAACACTTAGGATAGACTTTGTGACGATAGTGGGGAAACTAGTGCAACAGTGCACAAAACTTTGGGAATGAGTCTAAAACATGTCTATATGATAAATAGGACCCATTCATACCAAAGTTTCCTCTTGAAATGAATCATATCTCTGCTTTTACAATGTGTGACACTTATGATACATTTTGTGGCACAAGTGACAACACTAGTAAAACAATTCTCAAGACTTGGGAATGTGTCTAATGCATGTCTTTATGAAAGATGGAACATAGTAGTGCAAGAGAAAAATTAGAGAAAAATTAAGGTCTAAAATGGGCCTCATAAGGAATATTATAAAATAATAATGGAAATAATAAAATAATAATCGATTACATCATCAAATTTTGGAGGGACAAAAAGAAAAAGCTACTTTTTCAACTCATATGATCAGCTTATCTCACTACAATTTTACTCAAATTTTGAGCAGGAGCACTTGTTGGATGCATAATTTAATTCCTAATCCAAGGAGTACCCATGTTGCATACTTTTGATGGACCCTTCTACACAAAATGTGAAAAATACATGAAAAAACATGATTGCAATCATGTTTTTCATGCATTTCTCATTTTTTGTGTAGTAGGGTCCATCAAAAGTATGCAACATGGGTACTCCTTCAATGAAGAATTAAATTATATATCAAAAGAGTGCTCACACTTGAAATTTAAATAAAACCTTAGGGAAGATAAGTTAAAAAAAATAAAAAATAAAAAATAAAAAAAAAATAAATAAATAAATAAATAAAAATTAATATTTTTTCTTTTTTACTCCAAAAATGTTGAATCATCCCCATTGTTGAATTCATCATCTTGAATCCTATTGCTTCTTATAAATTTGATTTTGGTTGTACATTTTTGTTTTGAGGCTCATTTTATACCTCAAAATCTCTCTAATGGCATCAAAACTACTCTTCATTAATGTACAATGGACTCCCTTTGATGAATGTGACACATTTATAACCAAAGAAAACACTTGAAACAGTAACAAAAACATGAAAGAGACAATTGAAAAAGATACAAAAAGTGAAAGAGACACATGCTATAGAAAATAAGATATAAAGGTGCCACTTGTATAGGCGAATGCAAGCAAAAGTGACAGTCACAAAAGTGAAAACAACATTAATGAAAATCAAAGGGCACAAAAGCGACAGTTGAGAAAAATGACTTGAGAGATGATACGATCACAACCAACAGTGAGGGAAGTATCAATACTAAGATTTTGCACTCACTTTCAACAACTACTACGCAGAGTGTGTCTCTAAGAACTGCACAATCACTGACCTCTGAGATTGTGCAAGCACTATCAACAAGGATTGTGTAGTTCTTGAGTTTCTAAGGCACATATTGATTGCTAATCTTGCTTGAAAGAGATGCACTTGTGAATGCATCAAAATCTAGGCATGTCTGTGCAAGTGACTCCGAGAGTTAAGAAATATCAGAAAACATCAACCGTCCATAAAGCATCTATGAACAATCAAGGAACAGAAGATTATAGGATCACAAGTAGGCTCCAAAATTTAGGTGTAAGAAACATTTTGGAGGGTTTCCTTCACAGCAACAACACTTGGCAACACATTGGTAGAACTCTAGCATCTCTATTTAGGTCTTATCTTTAAGTTCAAGGTCTCGGTTTTCAAGAAGTACTGATTCACCATGTATGTTACCCTAACTTTTCCACTTATCCCAAAGGAAGATATACACTTTTCTATTCCCTTCTCGGCTCGAATAACATCAACATAAGACTAGTCATAACTCAACCTTTTCAAATGGGATAAGGATAGTTAGTATACCAATATTTTAAGAGAATTACCTAATGTTTCTTCACTGCTAGCAAGCCTAGACAGTACCCCGACAGAGTCACCTCAAGGAAAAGTAGCATCACTGCATTGCCAACAGGCCTTGTTAGGTCCCTATAATACTATGGTAACCCCCTTATTGTTATTATTTGTGTATCTCAACTATTGCTATTTTTGTGCCCATGTAGCCCACATATTGTTATTGTGGTGCCCCATAGAAGCCCACTATTGTTATTTTTGTGTCCTTACATTATTATTTTTATGTATGCTCTATTGTGACCCCTTAGATTCCTATATATACAAAGGAGGTATTTTAATTTGTATCATACAAGAATTATTCATTTATGTAATGTAAAGGAGGTTTCACCCTCGAAAAGTATAATTTTTAATTCATTTATCTATATTTCTGTCAGTTGGTCTAATAATATTTGGTATTAGAGCCTTTGGATTCTAGGGTTTTGCTGCTTCAAAAAGGTCATCGTGGAATTTTCACTATAACTTTTTTTATACAAAGCTTAAGAAGCTTAAATTCATACTACGCGAAGCCAAAATCTTGGTGAACCTTTTCCTAAAATTTCAGAGTTTGGTTTGCTATGTTTGATGAGATATGGTGCGAAGAAGTTAGAGTTTTTCTAGGCTCCAGAATTCGGTCTCAAATAGGTTACTTGGGGAATTTGTCGTAGCTTTCGTTTCAAGCATCAGATTTGAATTTTGTAAAAAGAGACTGAAAGTGAATGGAATTTATCATTTTTTGTAGAAATTTAATGTCTAAAGGTTGAAAACATTAACATGTGGCATCCCATACAATGTCACTCTACTGAACGAGTCCGTAATCGGGTCATCTTGGGAGATTTGGCATAAGTCTGTATTGAAGAATCCAATATCGATCTAAATTGTGGAATTGGAAATATGATTCATAGGGCTACCACAGGGCCAAATTTTAGACCTTGGAAATCTAAAATTAGAGAGATAAAACAATTTCAATATCGAGCTCCTAAAATGCAAGAAAAAAGTGTGTATTTTTTAGATTTTGCATGACATTTGTTTGAAAAAATAGTTTGAAGTGATTCAAAGGTCATATTGAAGTATATATATTAGTATTTCTTTTTAAAATTCCTCAACAAACAAAATAATTCTACATCCATTAAGCTCTTAGAAATCTCTACTATGATTCACGAAGAGGAAGAATTGCAATATGATATATCACAATTACGGGACTGAGTGCAACAAATTTTACTCTCACAAAGAGCAACCAAAGATGACATGGATGGATTAAAATGGGACATCGATGGATTAAAAGGTGACATGGATGGTTTAAAAATATAAATAAAATTCCATATGAATGGTTTAAAAGAAGACATGGACGCAATGATGAATGTTAAGATGGAAGGATTGACAAACTTGTTGCAAGAAAGGCTTCCGGGTGGTCATAAGGTAATCCATGAAAATCATGATCAAGACAAAAGGAATATGAATTGTGATTTTAGAGACTCCAATGTGGGGTTTAAGAACCACCACATTCCAAATATAGATATGAGGAAGTTTTATGGAAAGGATCCACCAACATGGATACTACAAATAGAGCAATATTTTAATCTACATGATGTGCAACCTCACAAAAGGTACATATTGCATCATTATATCTAGAACCCAATTAGTTTGTTTGCTATATATGGATTTATTTCTTGTAAACCACTTGTCACCTACTCATTTTTTAGGAAGGAAATGATAGCACATTATGAAGATATAAAGAGAAGCACTTTCTTTAGCCAATTGATAAATCTCAAACAAAACGGATCAATAGCGAAGCACATTTAAGACTTCAAAAAATTAAATATTAGGGTAACCAATATTCAAAAATAGCATAGGATTGATGTTTTCATAGGGAATTTAAAAGATAACATCTAACATGAAATTCACCTTTGGGAACCTAATTTGTTGGAGAAGGAATTCAGGGCGGAAAGATAAATTAAAAGAAAAATTATGGCAATAAGGACGTCTACCCCTCACAAAAACAATTGGAGGAAGAGTGAAAGGGATTTGTTAGAGCTGTGATAGAAAATACACTAAAGGCCATAAGTGTGCTGAGAAAAAAATATTTTACATAGATTGTGGAGAGGAGGAAGAAAAGCAACAAGAAACATCAAAAGAGGAAGATATACACCAGGAACCAACACCAGAGAAAGAAGAAATGAATCCAACCATATATTGTAATGCATTTTTAGGAATTACCACTCAAACTCTCAATATAGAAGGATATATCAAGAATAAAAAGGTAATAGTGTTGATTGATTAAGGTAGTACCCATAATTTTATTCATTGCAAGATAGCCAAGAAATTGAATTGTTTCCTATATCCAGCACCATAGTGTCAAGTGATGGCTGCAAATGGAGGAACTATAAATTGTTCTAGAAAGTGCCATAATATCAATATAACCATGGGAGAATATATATTGAATAGTCTATTGATTTCCATTCCAATGGGTGGTGTTGATATTTTATTAGGAGTCTAATGGTTACAATCTTTGGGGACGTTAACTTTCAATTTTCAAGAACTTTTCTTGAAATTTTTTTGGGAAGGAAAGGAAGTTGAATTAAGAGGTATCTTAGTGAAACCATGAAATATAATCAGCTCTAATGGCATGAGAAATCTTCTAAATAAAGAACAACGGGGTGTAATTGCACAATTCTTCTCACTAGAGGTTCAAACAATGAAATCATCTATTTCTCCAGATCTCCAGAAAAGCTTGGAAAATCATTCCAAAGTGTTTGAGACTCCCAAAGTCCTTACACCTATTCATGATCATGATCATGCTATTTATTTAGCTCTAGAAAGTGTTCCTCCAAACATAAGGCCTTACAAATATCCTTATGCCCAAAAGAGTAAAATTGAACGTATGGTTGCAGAAATGCTAGAGGTTGGTATAATTAAACCTAGTCAAAGTTATTTCTCTGCTTCGGTAGTATTGGTGCACAAAAATGATGGATCATGGCATATGTGTCTAGATTAGCGGGAGCTCAACAAGCTCACTATTAAAGATAAATTTCCCATTCTTTTCATTGATGAATTTTTGGATGAATTACATGAAACAATTTACTTTACCAAGATGGATCTTCGTTCAAGATATCATCAGTTTAGAATGAAGAATGAAGACATTCCAAAAATAGAATTTAGAACTAATGAGGGTCATTAAAAATTTTTGATCATGCCTTTTGGCCTTAATAATGCATGTTACACATTTCAAGGTTTGATGAATTCCATTTTAAAACCCTTCCTTAGAAAATTTGTGTTAGTATTTTTTGATGATATACTAATCTACAAAAACTCTTGGAAGGATCATGTTCAACATGGTGAGAGGATGCTCAATCTATTTATGGAGAAACAATTATATGAAAAAACCTCCAAATGTTTGTTTGGAGGTGGAACATTTGGGTCATATTGTATCTCACAAGGGTGTTAAGGTAGAACCTAACAAAATTAAAGCCATTAAAGAATGGAAAACCCCCACAACCATAAAGAATCTTTGAGGATTTCTTGGGTTGACAGGGTATTATCGCAAGTTTGTTAAGAATTATGGGAGATTATCAGCACCTCTAACATCATTACTGAAGACAAATGCATTTTATTGGACTCCAAATTAAACAAAGGCCTTTGAACATCTTAAAGAGGCAATGTGCCAAGCACCAATCTTAGCTACACCAAACTTCACAAAAAAATTTATTGTGGAATGTAATGCCTCGGGAAATGGAATTGGTGTTGTTTTAATGCAAGAAGGAAGACCCATTTCTTTTGAAAGTCTTCCAATCAAAGGAAAATATTTACAAAAACCTATTTATGAGAAGGAAATGTTGGAAATACTACATGCACTAAAGCAATGGTGACCTTACCTAATGGGAATACACTTCAAGGTTAAAATAGATCATGATTGTTTTAAATACTTTTTGGAACAAAGAGTATCTCTAGAAGAGCAACAAAAATCGGTTGCAAAGATGTTGGGTCATGATTTTGAAATCATCCAAATAAAAGGGAATATTTTTTTTTTTGCGAATGCACTCTCAAGAAAGGATGAGGATGTGGAAGAATTGATTTGTTCCATTTCTATTATACAACCTGAGTGGATAACCGAAACAAGGGATGAATGGAAGAATGATGAAGAGTTGTGGTCACTTATTCAAAAACTACAGAAATATCCTAGTACATCTGATACATTTAGTTGGAAAAATGATTCGTTATGGTACAAAGATCTCTTATATCTTTGTAAGAATTCCCAACTCAAAAACAATATTCTTTTGGAATTGCACACCTCTCCCTTAGGAGGGCACTCGGGATTTTTAAAAATTTACCATAGGGTCAAGAATGATTTCTTTTAGGATGGCCTTAAATCTCATATTCAGAAGTTTGTGGCAGAATGTTTGGTTTTCCAACAAAATAAAGTTGAGACAATTAAGACCCCGAGTTTGTTACAACCTTTACCCATTCCAAATCACTATTAGGAGGAGGTGTCAGTCAATTTATCACATATTTACCCAATTCTATAGGAAATACAATCATCGTGGTGGTAGTTGATAGACTTTCCAAGTATGCACACTTTTGTGCATTATCTCATCCCTCTAAGGTAGTACAATTTCTACTGAATTTATGGAAACAATTCAAAAGATTCGTGGAAACCCAAAGATTATAGCGAGTGACATAGATCCCATTTTCACTAGAAATTTTTGGATGAAATTATTTTCTTGTCCTGGTACTCAATTAGCTCATAACACATCTTATCATCCTTAATCTGATGGGAAAAATGATATAGTGAACAAATGTTTGGAAGGATATATTCGTTACTTTGTATCTGATAAACAAACACAATGGGTCAGGTTGTCACCATTAGATGAATGGTGGTATAATACTTCCTTCCATACTGCAGCGAAAATTACCTGATTTATGGCCCTTTATGAAAGATAACAAGAAGCATCAACAACAAGTTCTCCAAATCTTAAAGGATATCCCACTATGGAAGTATAATCGAGTGACACAACAAGCATATTAGCATTGCAATGAAAGAAGTTTTGATGTAGGTGATTGGGTATACTACACAAATGTCTCTCAAGAAAGCTAAGAAGGATAATAAATTATCACCCAAGTACTACAGTCCTGACAAGGTGTTGCAAAATATTGGTACTATGGCATACAAATTTGAGTTGCCTGCATGTTCCTGAGTACACCCATTTTTCTATATTTCATGCTTAAATAAGGTTATCAGTGATAATTTTTGAGTTGAAATAGTGTTTCCATAACTTGATGAAGAAGGAAAAATCATATTTGAGCTTGAAATACTCATGGAAACAAGAACCCGACAACTACGAAATGAATCAATTTCAAAGTATGTCATTAAATGGACGAACTTACCCATTGAAGATCCCACATGGGAGGATGAAAATTTTATACAGAAGAATCCAGAACTACTCAAGTGTTGAGGACAACACTTTTTTGAAGGAGAGGGGCATGTTAGGTCCCTATAATACTAGCGTATCCCCCTTATTGTTATTGTTAGTGTAGCCCCTTATTGTTATTTCTGTGCCCATGTAGCCCCCGTATTGTTATTGTCATGCCCCATAGAAGCATACTATTGTTATTTTTGTGCCCTTAAATTATTATTGTTATGTAGGCTCTGATTATATTGTGACCCCTTAGACTCCTATATGTACAAATGAGGACTTATCATTTGTATCATCCAAGAATTTTTCATTTATGTAATGTAAAGGAGGTTTCCCCCTTGAAGAGGATACTTTTTAAGTCGTTGATCTATACTTTTGTAGGTTGGTTTCATAACAGGCATGGACAGTACCCCAACGAAGTTGCTTGCTTCACCTCTCTGTGTAAGAAGCCTTTCTCTTCTTCACCCTTTATTTTATTTTCCTAAAGATATGTTTGAAGCAATTATTAAACATTTATAGCATGGGTGGAAGAGGGATCCTAACTTATTGAGAGAAGGAGAGGTTGTTCCTGTTTTAAGGGATTTGAAAATTGAAGTCAATATGCTCATTTTAAAGTTTTTCTCCTTTCCTTTCTCTACTTGGTTGAGTCAACATGTCAAAACACCATTCAATACAAGATTGAATAAGGAATGAATATCCTAAGAAAGATACTAGTTTGACCAAAGGCTTTTCGTCTAAAACAAATCATATTTTTTGTTTAGACATCATGAACTTTATAAATATGTAAACACAAATAGAGAAGAGGATAACAGATAATCCAAGCATTCTTTGTTGCCACAATTTCCCTTTTCAGTTTTTTCCACATTGCCTTTTGAGCCAAGAATGATCATTTTCATATAGAGTCTCATTAAATAAAAGCAAGAAAAAAAATATAAGGCATAACTGAAAAACAAAAGAAAGAAAATAGCAAAGGAAAACCTTAACTGTAAACCAATGTGGGAGACAAACAAAGAAAACAAACTGAATGCAAAGACTAGATCATGGACATAAAATGTAAACTCATGGAATGAAACTAGAGAGCTAAATGCACCTAAACCTACTCCTAACCTAACAGGCTAGAAGGTCAGGGATAAGTGGAATGGAATTTCCATTGTAGCCACTGTAACCACTCCTGACCTACAATCACAAAGATACAAGAAATTAAAAGAACTATAAAGAATTGTACAAAATAAAATATAACAACTTCACAAATTTTCACAATGGATTGAAGATCTTGCTTATCAATAGAAGAATGTTCCATACTAACTTGTTTGATCCAGTTTTTAACTTTACTCATTGATGGAAATACCTACCATACAAACCTTTAGGGTTGCTTTAAAAAGTACATTCATTCATGTTTTTAGTTTTAACAAACATCAAGAAAGATTGAAACTTATTATTTGCGACAGAGCTTGATAAGTGAGATTTCTCTAACCATTGAGAGACTGGATCTTGATATTCAATATAATCAATTTGAAAACCTTGATATTCATAAGTATATTAATTCTCTATCAACGCATTCAAGTCACAAAGATAATGTTGTAAAATCTGATCTTGTTCATAAATATTTTCAAGATGGTGGCGATCTATCATAACCATTAGGTCATGGTAAAGTTCCTAAACTATTCAACAACCATCTGAATTGCAAAATGATAAACCATGAATATTATTGGGTTCATCAAAATCAACCAATGTAAAATAGCTATCATTAGGTATGCTAATGGGATGACGATTAGTTGAGTGATAGTTGTTAGAACCAATTTTATGGTCATATTGGTCGGTTAGCCCATAATATTTTTGATTATCCATTGGTTCCCTTTATATATGATTATATACCATGGAAGTTGTTGTCACTCACTCCAAAAAAAAAAATTCACCTTTCAAAAGGGTGCAAAAAAGCAGAAAAGTTGCAGCCATCTCCCAAACCATAGAACCTATCAAAGCTAAATCAAACCCTCCTTATTGGATAGTGCTCGGAATAAGATTTCCAGTGGTATATGGAACTCCTCAAATAGACCTCGAAATTAGAAGATATAGAATATTAAAGATGGGAGTTTTGTCACCTTTGAAAGGAGGAAAGAATTGCATATTGGAGGTCTAGGAGCCTATCGCAAATCACAATCAGATTTTTCTAAAAGCACCAGCAGGTCTGGGGTGAAATCAACAATCAACGATCACCAATATTGCAAATTAGGGATGTGCGATTTCTCGTCAATTGCACTAAGCACATGTCAACACATTATAGGTCAGATGTCCAATATATCGGAGGTCCTGTATCGGTGAGGTGAACTGGAGAGTTAAGAAGCCTTGGCATATCAGAGGTCCCACATATTGAGGATCTAGGAGAATTATCATCATATCAATAGTTGAGGGTCCATGGCAATCGGTGATTGACGATCGCACTCCGAACATCATGGATGATTGGAACGCAAGAGGGGTGACAACTCTAAATATTGTGATATCACAATTTGTAATATGTTAGTGTTGAAGCACCACGAAGGCCACAAGAAACTTACAAAGGAAATCAACACAAAACTAGAGGTAGGCAGGCCTTTTTCTCTCTCCTCCAAGGGGCCATGTGGCAGAATATTACTGGATCTGGTAAAGAAACAGTGGCACTAACTTCAGAATGACATGGTATTATGGAGGACATGTGGCACACAAATATAGCATTTTCAAGGGTCCAAAGAGGGAATATCTAGGTGATACGTGTCACCACTCAGGAAGTGCCATGTGGTAGTGATGACATCACATTGGTAATCAAAAATAAGATGTTGAGTCTATCGACACTTTGTGACACAGTGGACAGACAAGAAAGTGCAATAAAGGGGCTCTAATATAGGGTCTAGCCCACAGTAACATAAAAAGCTAAATGAACCAAGGGCTAAACACGAAGGGTGATCAGTAATCGACGATCAAAGTTTGTAGGTTGAGGCATGTTGTTACATCAATGTTAAAACCCAATTTTCCTATAAAGGGGCTCCGATAGGGGCTAGCTTGTGATCACATAAAGAGCCGAGGAACCAAGGGTCGAGCGCTAAATGACTATCGCATTGGAGATTACAAGCATGTTGTGGCTCCAATGTAAAAGTCTTGATTGGAAACCCCAATTTCAAACCTTTGGTTGGAGGGATCTAATAAGGGGCCGGCCCATAGTCACACAAGGGGCCAAGGAGCATTGAAACTCATTGTTTGTAATGTCTTCTAGAATAAAAGTTCCAATGTAGTAATGTTCTGATGGCATGGTACAAAGCTTTAAAGGCGGATGGGTCGGTAGATGAAACATTGAATGAAGGCATGGTGAAGTGGTAAATCAATATGGGGACTCAAGAAGACTTAATGCCTCAACATGGAGCTCCACTTAGTTGTAAATATAAAGGGCTACCCAGACAAACTTTTCTTCTGCTATGTGAAAAACAAACACAATCGATCGCTACCAACTACAGATAGTGGTGAAGCTAGATGGTTAAGGTGAAAGCGACAGGAACCAACTAAGAAGCTAGAGGGACACATTGTGGTAGAGACGTGGCCTAATCAGGGGACTTCACAGGAACCATAGGATGATATTTTCCTCCATCATCATTCAGTTTCATTTTTCTTTTTTTTCCTGTAATTTTTGTTATTATGTAATTTCTATATTTCCAAGAACCAAATCAAATCCGTATGAAATCATTTTGAGCAGCAAAGCCATCGCAGGACAAGGCAACCAGTCAATCAAACAACTAGCCCTTAGCTAAGATATTTTGTAAATGTGGATTCAAATCCCCCCTTATCTATATAAATAAAGGAAAGAAGCACTTAATATAGGTTCTAGAATTCTGCACCTATAGTGGTCCAAATTTTGTGGTTCCATTTTGGTTCTAATTTGTTGGGTTGTGTTATATTCTTTCCATGTAGTTAACAGGGGGTTTGAGGGTCACCCGTAACTCCACTTTATGGGGTCCGGGGTAGCGCCTCAGAAAATTTTGGTTTTGGACCCTATGTTAGGTTGGGTGGACCCACCTATGGTTTTGTGCATGATTTTCACACATGTTTTTTGGACGTGATGGTTTTCGGTCCATGGTATTGGATGCTTCGGCATGGATAAATATGTATTATAACATTGAAAGGAACATAATAAAAAATCAAGCCGGTAGTCCCAGTTTTGGGATCAAGGGGAAAATCTCTGTGTATATGTGTTTTATGTGTTATGCTCTCGCATTGTTTATTTTATGTCTTTTAGAATTCGTATGTAGGTAATTTCTGT